>JANHGN010010356.1:0-199933 GCA_024605025.1 Megaceryle maxima | reverse complement strand
GTCCACGTTTTAAAATTTTTTTTTTTTTTTTTTTTTGTTTTTTTTTGCTTTTTTTTTTTTTTCTTATTTTTTTTTTGTCTCAGTTTTCCTTTAGGGAAGCATGTTGATGTCTCTACAGTCTCTCCTTGTTTTTCCTTCATCTAACTCTGGACTTTTAAGCATCACCTTGCTTTTTGGCAATTTATTTGTTTTTTGAATGTCTATGGGGGAAACATCTATGAAGTATAGCTTGCAAACTGCATCTGTTAAGCAAAACAGTGGGCTGCAAGAAACAGCCCTACAGGGCCCAGAGTTAGATTGTCTGACACTTCTTGTATACTTTACAGGCAAAGTCTCACAACCTGAAGCAGAATGTGAAGGATAGCAAAGGCAGTACTCCAGTGAGAGGTCCAGAGGTTGGGAACCAACGTGTCTATCTCTATGAAGGACTTTTGGGTAAACTATTTTTCTTTGCAGGGAGGGATCTTTTTGACTGAAGTTCAGGTGTTGTCATGTCTGGGGCAGATGGCAATTTTTATGTTCCAACAGACTGGTTTTAACCACTTACTGCTGTCCATACTGGTAGAATGGGAGGGTGCATCAAGGCATTCAGAGTAAAGCCAAAGATTTGCTGAGGAGATTCAATAAGGGGAGATGGATGTGAGTGGTGTAGTTTGCATAAAATCTTTTTTGTCCAAGTTTATTGCTGTTATTGAATATGAATTCTTTAAACTGCTGGAAGAAGGGGAGGAGAAACTTAGCTATGCATGGAAGGCTAAAAATGTATCCCTGATCTAGAAAAAAGATCCTTCAGCTTAAGACATTGAAGAGAGGGTTACTAAACTCAGAATACTAATGGCCTTCAGGTGTATCCTTGAATTAGGAGTGTGTTAGCTTTTGTGAAATGTATCTCATCTAGACTTGCTGTTAATCAAGAGCTCTCTCTTCCTCTGTTTTTCATCCTTTCCATTTATCATTCCTACCTGCTTGGAATGGTGCAGGTAGGGATAAAGGATCTGTCTGGGACCAGTTAGAGGATGCTGCAATGGAAACCTTCTCTATGAGTAATAATCTTATCTTTCCACTTCTCTGTGTGTTTGCCGTGATCTGTGTTTGTGTGAGATATTCCTGTCTGTTTCGGGCAGTGTTAATAGTAAATGGAAGAAGATATACTCCTTAAAGAACAGAAATGAGGTACTTTTTTGTAAGGGTTTAAAAAGATTATGTCATGAATTAGAATGAGGTATGTCTTGTCTTCTCTTTTACACTTCAGTTGTGATATTGCTTGTGGTTTAAAAGTAACCTTTTGTTTTGTTTTAATACGTGTGTTGGCTTATGGTATTTCAAGGAGTGGGAAGGTACAGGAATTAATCTTATTCGACTGGAGTAAATGGAATAAATGTGCAATTTTTGTATAAATTGCATAGGCAAAGAGCGTTCAACTCTCTGGGACCAGATGCAGTTCTGGGAAGATGCTTTTTTGGATGCTGTGATGTTAGAGAGAGAAGGAATGGGGATGGACCAGGGACCTCAGGAGATGATAGACAGGTAAAGTTCTTCAGTAGACTTCTTTCTGCCTTATTGTTTCACTTCAGACTGAAATACTTTAAAATAATTCATTATTTCCATTGAACATGTTTTTGTCACTTTGTAAGCTTTGTTGCTATACCTGACTGTTCCAAAGTGAGCCTTTTATCTCTGTGCTGGCCAGTAACTCCTGATACTGAAATACTGTCTTCAGTTGTGACATCTATTTCTTTCTAACTCTTGTGGAGATGTGATATTTTCAGAGAAATGGGTAACACAGGTATGATCCCAGTATGAATAAATGGAACAGTAATAAACCAAGAAATTTCTGTGACAAGATGGCTATATTCTGGAATAAAGGAAGATGATGTATTGACATGAAGTGAAAAAATTGTCTTCAGAAACTGCATTTTGAGCCTTCTTGAAATGCAGATTCACGTAGAGGTGGTTTTACTTTATAGTTAAAAGAAATAAAGAAAAAACCCATGATGGAACCACTCTCTAGAAATATCTGTGGGGTTGCTTAAAGCTAGACTACCTCTAAGGTGTCAATTTTCACTACCTTTTTATTTTTTTTTTTTTTTCTCAGCTCTGTTTACAACTGATCATTCTCTGCTCTGTCTACCACCTGCAGCTGTACCACCTACACCCATGCTTATTATGTAACATGGGACCTGGCAGCCAAAATTAAAACATTTGTGAGGTGCTAGTTGACAATTGTTTCTTTTTCCACAAATGACCTACCTGACTGTAAAAGGAGAGTGCCTGTATGCTTGCTTCAGCAATTTACTTCTGCCTTGCAGCATCATTTAAGCTCTAAAAGCGGGTAACTCTTGTACTGATTTTTATGTTCCTTTTCTGGCAGTTGTAATTGTCATGGAGCTGCAACTGCAGAAAAGAAGAAATGGACTCAGTGGACCACTGAGCAGATGTTATTTATTTCAACTAGTTAATAATTAATGGAAATGTTTAATAAGTGAGAACAGTATTTTACTGGAAAATACCCATTTGGCTTAGTGTTTTTGGAAGTTTTATTTGCAATACACCTAACAAATAGTGCTATGTCTTCTGCCAGTGCTTTAGTGAATTGAATGAAGAATTCCTGTGGGTCTGCTTCAGATCTAGCTCTTCTTGCAGGTATCTTTCTCTGGGAGAACATGATCGAAAACGTTTGGAGGATGATGAGGACCGCTTGTTGGCTACACTGCTGCATAATATGATTGCTTATATGCTTATGATAAAGGTGACTTCTTTTTTCAATACATCACTGGTCATATTTAAGCAGTATATTTTGTTGCTGTTGTCTTGAAATGAGATCTCTGTTCACAGAGCTCTGAACAGTGAAGTGTAACAAAGTTATAGAACATCTGCTAATCTTAATGAAAAAAAGTTGCTTCAGTACCTGGAGATATTTTGAGATACATTGTCTGAGTTTCCTTGGTTCCATGCCATGAGTATGCATATACATTGCCATTGAAAATAGAAATTTGTTATTTCTACTAATAACTTTAGGGGACATTCTTATTTTTAAGAGTGGGGGTTATAAATTAAGTAGAGAGCATCTTCTAATCTGATTTCTTCACAGATACAAATTCCAAATACAGGCAGATTGTATGTGTATCAATAGCTTAACATTAAATTTACCATTACTGGTAAGCAATCATTTTTTTTTCTTCCCCCACCCCCAATTCAGTGGGCTATCTATATGCACCTTAATGCTGCAGGTGGCTACTAGCAATATCTTTCTTTTAGTACGGATAACTTCTTAGATAGTCCAAATCCTCCCTCAAAGTCACTGGAAAATCACTCTTGTAAAATTGTTGTCATGCTTAGAAGCAGATTAGGTACATGGTTTTACCTGTAACAGACTTGATACACTGTGCTGTCCAGTGCAACAGCTTGACAGTAAGAATAGCATTGCACAAGTGAGAGTTTGATAACTTTCACTCTTTAAATAAGGAGGTGAGACATCATCTCATAGGTAAAGAATGTGATACCTAACCAGTGGAAGATGTTATTGTATGTAATGGGGGGCATAGAAGGGAAGTGGGAAGGGAGAAAGGAGATACTGATTTTTCCTGACTTAAGTGGAATATAAAGGTAAGTTTTAATATGGGATTCGAGTATATTTGGAATGAATTTATTTCAGAAGAAGACTGTGGAATTTGGCCATTAGGATTTGCATTGCTGCAGTACTTAAAGGAGAATTAATGATAACCAGTGCAGCTACTTTAATCAAAGGATGCAAATAATAATGGTTTCAAAAGGCTGTCTCATGAGAAATATTGGTAGCGTTAGTCCCAGAGGGGAAGAGTCTCTTTTGGTGTGGTGAAAATAATTAGATCCTCAACAAAACCATTACCTGGGAAAAGGGATAAGATGGCAAACAGCATATTATGCCTTAGAAAACAATGTCCCTCTGGGCCTATTGGTTATAGATGGAAAGAGAATGCATTGGATCTGAGAGCTGTGGTAAAAATACTGGTTCTATCAGTGCATCTTCGGGTGTTTCAGATGCTCAAGAGTAAGGATGGGATGAAGAACTGGGCAAATGAAGGGTTGTGGGATGTTTTGAGTGTTTATTTTTGTTATTGTTGTAGTTACTTTTTTTTCCCCGTGATTATCAGTCTTGGCAATAAAATGTGGTGGATCTAGAAGTTAGTATATGTATGCTTTGTGTACAATTTGTCTTTTTCCAAGTAGTTAGAGTATAGGCTGCAAGAGACTAAAGACATCTTATCTTTGAGCAGCTTCTAGTAGAAAGTTGGAAGGCCTTCTGTTAGTAGAGAGGTGAATTCTTTTGAACTATCAAGGGCAGCATAATCTTCCAAACATAACACCTTAGTAATTTAATTTATTTTCTTGAAAAATACAATGCTTTCTTGCAAGCGCAAAGAATTCTTGTGAAAGGAAGGAGGCAGGGAATTTGTTTTGTATGCTCTATAGCATTAAGGTCATAATCACAATGCTATTAAAACGACTGTCCAGTCTAGCTTAAAGTCAGAGCATGAGTACTGTCTTGAAGCCTTTAGTATCAATGGTTGGGATTCTTTTGAAATGACACCTAAAGCAGAAATGTTTTGCTTCTGAGCTACCTTGCAGCTCATCTTTAGGAGGAACCTGCTGCTGTTTGAGGACTGTCTGGAAATGTTTGGCCTAGTGATCAGGAAACAAATAATGAAAGAGTGAGAATTATGAAAGATATCATATCTTTGTTTTAATATTTCTTGTGCTGAGGGCTTCACAGTTGCCAGAATCAACTCGGGGGAGGAAGAGGTGGAAAAGCTAGCCTGGTAGATAAGACTCATTACGTGAGTGGCAGCATGGAGAACTGAGGCATTTGATGTCAGTAGCTGGAAGTGGACAGTAGTGGAGTTGCTGCTCTTGTGCAAGAGTAGGCAGGAAATCTGTTGTGCACAGTACCATGTGTCCAGTAGCTGAGAAAGGTGGTGCATGTACAATTTTTGCTTGTACTGCTGGGCTAAAGAGGCTCCAGCATTACTGAATTGGAGATCAGTTGTTTTACTGTCTTAGCAATGGAAACCAAGGTAGATTGATTCTGGGAGATGGGAGTTTCTGCCTTTGAATAGAGAAGAGTTTGTAACTGTCTTTATATCTGCATTCTAGGTGAACAAGAATGATATTAGGAAAAAAGTACGTCGTCTAATGGGAAAATCACATATTGGATTGGTGCACAGCCAGCAAATAAATGATATTCTAGACAAACTTGCCAATCTGGTAAGTAAACCAGTGATGAATGGTGTATTTGTGGGAGCTACAGTGGAGGAAAAAAATGACCTGAAAATTCTTCTATAAATGCTGTGCAACACTGATTTAAGAATATTAAAAATAATTAAATTGAATTATTAAACACTGCCTTCACATGTATAGAGACTGTGACTGTGTGACCCTGTTTATAATATGTTATGCAGCTATCAGTTAGAACTGAAATACAAATACGTATAAAAATGACACTTCACTACCACAGCTCTGTGCAGCTCTCGTGTTTTCTTAATATCACTTTTGTGGATGGGAACCTTTATTCTTATTATGACTGTAGCAGGTGTTTTGAGGTCATTATATGACTTGTATCAATCAGTTTCTATACAAAACTGTTTCCACTGTCAGCTGCCATACAGAATAGACCTTATGTCCTGCAATGTTCATTAAGAATATAGACTAAAGCTTAAGTTAATAAAACTAGACAGCTTTTAACCCAACCAACACCAGGGTGGATGCAAGTTAGACCCTTTGAAAGCTAATTTTTCAATGTGTTTTTGCATTTGGATCTTAGTTTTAGGCACAGACATGACACAAAATTATCTTACAATCAATTGATAAAAACCAGACCAGTTTACTGTGATGCTACGGGAAGCCAGACACCTCGCTGTCCCATGCTAAGTATGGTACTGGTGTGAATGTTGTTGTATGCTGTGATAGCTCTCATAGTCACACTTGTGAAAACTAAGCTTACTAGAGTATCTTGCTAAGACTTTATCCAAAAATGGCTCCAATAAGCTGCGTTAAAAATACTTCTTTTCTTTCTTTGTTGAAAATGTTTCTGGTGTCAACCAATGGACTTTTTGTCGATAGCTCAAGGGAAATTGTTTTCAAAGTTCATTAATGATTGAATATATTTTTTTCTCTAGAATGGACGGGAACTCCCTGTGAGACCCAGCGGCAGCCGCCACATCAAGAAGCAGACTTTTGTAGTACATGCTGGGACAGACACAACAGGAGACATATTTTTCATGGAGGTAGAAACAAGAATATTATATTTGTGCAACTAGTAGCATTTAGTGTTAAAAATCTTATATAATGTTTTGTGCTGCCAGGTATGTGATGATTGCATTGTGCTGAGAAGCAACATTGGAACTGTGTATGAACGTTGGTGGTATGAGAAACTCATCAACATGACTTACTGTCCCAAAACAAAAGTGCTGTGCCTCTGGAGGAGGAATGGGCAGGAGACGCAACTGAACAAGTTCTACACAAAGAAGGTACGTGTCTTATTTAATGTATGCAATACTGAGGAAAAGCTGCATAGAGCAAACAAATCCTTTGTGTGTCATATGCCGTGTTTAATCCAAAAGCATCTCTCTCCAAAAGCATCTCTCTCCAGCCCTGGTTGCTGAACTACAGTGGCTGTTTTAACAGGGCTGACATCTGAAGTTTGCATTATGCTTTGTCACTTACCCGAAGACAGTAGTACAGCAGGGTGTAATTTAAGAAATTACATGTGTATCTTTTACATGGGGTTTTTTGTTAGAAGAAGGAAGGCATCAGTATTACTAAATATTGTGTGAGGTTACAGGCTTATAAATTTAATAAAAATATTGTGGTAATTTCATGTGGAAAAAGCTAAGTAAAACTATGTCTTAGTAATTGAGTTGTGTTATTTTTAATGGCAAACCCAAATACCCCTGACAAACCACTGACAAAATAGATAAAATATTTTCTCTGTGGGCCCACGTTTGACTTTTTTTTCATATATGCCTGTCCTGTGTGGTAATAGGAAAGCCCTTTTCTTATCTTGACGTTTAATATAAAGAAATAGCTTAAACTTATTAGGAAAACTCAAGTAATATTTAGAACTCCAGTAACTGCTGCACAATGACCAGCAAACAAAAGTTAAAGATTTGTAAATGCAAGCAATATATTGAAAGGTTATTATATTTATATATATATATAAAGGGATTAGATATCTTAGGAAAAAAAAATCATTTCATATACACCAGGTCATTGTAATGCAGGTGTAAATACAAAGGGAAGGAGGAGAAAAGCAGAATGCTACACAAGTAACTTGGAAAATTAAATACTTGTATCTTGGGCTTCATATAGAAAATTTTCTTAAATTTTACTCTGAGATTATGGCCTAACTCTTTTTTGGTACTAGAGAGGGGAGTTGGAGGAAGATGAATAGAAGAATATGGCATAAGGAAATTGATACGACTAACAAAAAGATCATAGGAACGTAAACTGTAGCATTGGCTGCTGGAAGCCTGAAGAAAGGGATGGATTGTGATACTGTTTTGAGGCTTTTTCTACATAAAGAAACTGAGTAAATTTGGTTAGATTGCTCATGAGCATGTGTCAAAACTGTGTATTTTTCACTAGCTGGTGCTATGAAATGATATGAAATAGTTTCTCTGTCAACTTAAAAAAATAAACACCATATAGTAATTAGCTGTGTTTGAACTTTTATACACTTTTTGTTATTATGCACCACATGGGTCTTGTTCTTTCTGTGGAACTGTAGAACCTTGCTGTTCTGTTCCCTTAGCAATTTGGAAAATTTACATTGTATTACTCTTTTTCTCTATGTTAGTGTCGGGAATTATACTACTGTGTAAAAGACAGTATGGAGCGAGCTGCAGCAAGACAGCAAAGCATTAAACCAGGTACATGATTTTGCTTCTTGGGAACATTTGTTATTTTATCTGCAATTAACAATTTCTTTCTTTTTTTTTTTTTATGAGTAACTCCTTTGAACATAATCTCCTTTAACTTGGAAATTTTGTGGTAGCTTTGTACATCCATGTGTATATATAGCAGACAGTGTTGTCATTAGCTTGCCACCATATACCTCATTCTAAATACAAATGAAAACAAAACACCTGTGTAAAGAAGAGTTACATTTAAGGCAAACTAGCTGCCAGTATAATGATAACTAGAAAAGACTATTAAAACTTCAGCTTCTCTTCATAGTTGGCTAGCTACTCACAGAATAGTAGGGGTTGGAAGGGACCTCTGGATATCATCTGGTTCAACCACCCTGCCAAGGCAGGCTGCACAGAAATGCATTCAGGCAGGTTTTGAATGTCTCCAGAGATGGAGATTCCACCACCTCTCTGGGCAGCCTGTTCCAGTGCTCTGTCACCCTCAAAGTAAAGTAGTTTCTCCTCATGTTTAGATGGAACTTACTATGTTCAAGTTTGTGTCTGTTATCCCTTGTCCTGTCACTGGGTGCTGCTGAAAAAAGGCTGGTCCCATCCTCCTGACACTGATCCTTTAAGTATTTATAAGCATCTCCTCATATTTCTGACAGAGACATAGGACTAAATTGTCCACTTTGTGTTGAGAATGGATGCTAATAAATATGCTCGTGTTAGTGAATCTACAGTGGTGAATCTGCAGCTTTCTGCAGACTTCTAGTGCATAAAACTTTTCAATATTGGAAAGTTTCATACTGGTGTAAGTCAAGAGGGGCAGTTAACTCAATGTCCTTATATCAGTATAACTTATCTGGTGTAGACGTTCTTTGTCCTATCTGGGACAGGATAGTGTAATTATACTGGTGAAACCTTTTTTTGGCAAACACCTTTTCCCGCTGAGTCAGAAAAACCTAGAAAAGTGGATTTGCAGATTTGGGAGACTTGAGTTCTTTGGAAGGAAGTTTTCCATCTTTCTTAGTTCCCAGAGAGGTGCCGGTGCTTTATGTACTGATGGAACAAACATGAAGGTGGCTTATTGTATATCTTCATAAGATGGTGGTTGTTTCCTTGCAGGAGTCTGTTTGCAGGTTCAGGGTAACAATACTCTGATTTCATCTTTTCAAGTTTGATTTTTATTGCAATTGTGGTTTGTTGTTTGTTTGGTTTTGTTTTTTTTTTTTTTCAAGCAAGTGCTGGGGATCTTAGATGTACAAGACTATTTTAGGTGTGTTTTAATGACAGATCAAAGGGATCTACATAGTATAACTTGCATCAACATGACTGAGAAAATTACTTGCATTTAAATATAGCATCCTAAGTGTTCAGCCCTCATCTAACTGGTGGAGCTTGGAAGAGCCACCATTTTCTTCTTCCGACCATTAGTCCAGTTTAATCTCAGGGGGGGAAGAAGGACTGGACTTTAACTGAGGGTAGAGGAGGCAAAAGTGTCTTTAAAAGCTCTTTTAAAAATTAGGCAATAATGTAGTATTAAAAGGTGTTTCAAAGCTCTTCTTCAGAGCTCAGTGTTTCTGCATAAGTGATAATTTTAAAAAGATCATTTTAAGAAAGCGTTTTTTAGTTGAACTGAATGGTGCAGAATAAACTAGATGAAAATGCCTGGATTGCCATCTATTAATGTTCTCTCTTAAATAGTCACTGTTGTAACCCCATTCACTTTCTCATTGCTGAAGGCATAAAACAGTGCTATACAGAATCATCAAGCTCACAACTGCCAGCCTAGTTTGTGCTTCCTTATGTGTTTCTACTTAAGACTGTGTTGTCTGTGGTACTATGCAGTGTCTTACAATGCAGAAATGAAATGTGGCATTTGAAACAAACACACAAAACCTGAATATGAACTACAGTAAATACAGACTGAGCTGTATTTATTGTATAGACTGAGCTCACATCAGCATCCCTTCTTGTAGCCACGATGAAATTTATGATACTTAGAAGTAGTGTTTCTCAGACGGCTGTTATTAGTGAGTAGACTTCACTGAAATGCTCCCTACTGTTCTTAGTAGTGTCCTCTTACTATTGCACATGAAATGGAAATTGTTTTCATTGTTTTGTATTTCACTTCCACATATGATTTGGCTGACTGCTTTCTGTGTGTTCTCTCTCTCTCTCTCTCTCTCTGGTATTTTTCTTTGTTTGTTTGTTTGCTTTTAATTAACATATCACAGGCCCTGAGTTGGGTGGTGAGTTCCCTGTGCAGGATATGAAAACTGGTGAAGGAGGTCTTCTTCAAGTCACACTGGAAGGAATTAACCTGAAATTTATGCACAGTCAGGTATGAGGGTAATCTATGAGAAGACTGTGAGCATGAAGCTTTTTGGAGCATGCCTGTGTATGTGTTTCCTCTTCCCAGAGTATCAACAAGGACAAGGCTTAGCGTGATGGGGGGTAAAAAAGCATATGTGTATTTAGACACAAACACACATGCATATATATATATATATATGTATGTAAAAATGCATGGAAATTAAATATCCCCAGGAAGACTATAATCAACTAAAGAAAAACACTGACAGAGGTTTCAACTTCATGTTTCTGGTAGTCTGAATTGTCTAAGCATAAACAAATGGTAGCCAGTATATTAAGGGACAGAAAAAGTAATCAATAGTAATTTAAACTGCCTTAATACGTCAGACTGTGAGCGTATCCTGATGGCATAAGCACGCAACCTTAAAGTATTTGAATGTTACAGGCACAGAGGGCAACCTTCTGCATCCTGTTTAATCTGTCTTGTTTTGAAATTCGATAAATCATTTGTAGAATTTAACATGAAAATAAATGGGAAAGTGGCTCTTGCTGTAATTCATAAAAATAAGAAAAAAATAATTATTCTTTTTTTCCTTCCAAATACCAGTTCTGTGAGGATAGAGGAAACACAGCTAGAATTGTAACTTCTTCCTTTCTCTGAATGTTGTTTCTGTTGCTTCCTTTGATCCTTGTATTTTATTTTGCTTTGTGGTCTTTTTTGTTTGTTTGTTTGTTTTGCATGGGGCGGGGTGGGGAGAGAGAGAGAGAGAGAGACTTCTGTCAGTTCTCTGTGAAGTGTTTTTTCCTTTCCTTCTGACTAGACTTTTCTCCTTGCATAAGCTTTGTTCTTCTTGGAGGATACATCAGTGTAGATCCGACTGGAAGTGTACGTGCATCTCAAACACACATGCTTAGAATATTTAATACTTCTCCCAAGGTCACAAGAAGCACCATGTGTCTCTTTGAGTTCATATGTGTCAGTATAAGGAGTGGACAGTTGTGAACCTCCTTCAGTTTTCTTCCTGTCTCTTACCAGGGTAGAACCTGAACTACAGCTGACCTGCTGTAGTATTTCAAACCTACTTTCTGATCAAACAGTCTACCTGGATTAGTTATAGATTGTAACTCTTTATTTGGATATACTGAAATATGAAGAATTGTAAGAGGAACTCATTGGTAGTACAGAATGAATTTTCATAGTTATTGGAAATGACAGGTCTAAAGCCTTTGAAAATTAAACCCTGATCTCAAAGCAACAGTTTGGTGTCATTATAGATGGATGTAATAGAAATTACTTTGTCCTAAGGTGAGGATACACCACAGGGAATGTTCTGTTTGCTGCTTCTTTTTCTTCTTCTGCCAGAAGTCAAGAACAATGTTGAGCTCAAACTGCTCATCTCTTCAATGGTCTATGGAGATGACTCTCCTTCATAAACAAACAGCCAGGCATACATGCATTTGCAGTGAGAAAATATATATATGAAGGTAGCAACATCATCATCATGGTTTCTTATGTGTAACGGGCATCTTCACAAGACAGACACTCAGTGTTAAGCACATAGTGCGCTCCCATGCATCTATCCAAAAGAAAAACTCCAAATTCTAAAATATACTTCTGTCCTTAAACTCAAAGTCTTTTTTTTTTTTTTTTTTATAACCCCCTGAAAGATCAGAATGACATTCTAAAGAAGCTTGTTTTACAAGGACCCTTTTCAGCAATGCAACTTACTAAAAGAAGGGATTTCTGTTGCTCTGCTTCATTAGGCATCATAGAAATAATTAATTTAGAACATAGGAAGAGGGTATTCTCCTTGGGGGGAAAAAAAAAAAAGCTAAATGGAATCTCTTCTGTCCTGCCTGAGAAGACTGAACGTACTGCTTCAGTGTTAGAATGGTGCTTGCTTTCTTGAAACTGGTTTTGAAGGCTCTGGATTTGCAGTGTGTATACTTTCTTACCACCTTGTGAACTCCTTGGGAAATGTCTTAGGTGCATGGTGGGCCAATCTATTATTGACATGAAATAGTTGTCTTTAGCGTTCACAAATTGCCTTACCATGCCAGCAGTGCATGTGAGTTTAAGAAGAATAAATACTTGAGTCCATCTGTGCCTAGCAGTTCTTGGCACAGGAAGGAATCAAGCATGCCTGTGGCACTGGCAGATTGTCCCGAGTTTACGTGTACAAATTACGTTACAGTTTTGGGAGTCAGTAGCTCTGTCCCCGTTATTAATTCATCCGTGTCAAAAATAGATGGAAGTTTAATAAAATGTAGCAGACACATGCCCATCTACAGTAGAATTCACATTGAATGCTCTGTCTTGAAGAACCACACTTTCCCTAGGGTAAGTAACTGTTATTTCCTTTATGCTTGTTTTCTGAGTAAGTGAGAGGAGAGCATCTCTGTCCCTTAAATGATACAGCAAGAAATTTCATCAACTCACATGTCTTCAGCAAATGGATAACTTGCTGTAATTGTGACAAACTCAATAAATTCTCATCTTGCTCATAACTCTTGTGGAAATGCAGCGCTCCTTAACACTATACTCAGATCATGAGCTTCTGGGGTGGCCAAGTCTTTTAGGCAAGGCTTTCCTGTTACCAGATAAAACAACCAATGTTTAGCCTGAGACTTTCTATTGAGTTTCTGAAGTTTGCACTTCAGAGTACTAGCAAAAACTTTTTGCAGAAAATATTACAGAAAAAGTCAACTGGTGCAATAAAGAAAGTGTTCTGTTATTGACTTGTTTACTCCATAGCTAGTCCTCAAGAAATGAAATGGTTTTAACCAACTGAACTGATACAGAACATAGGTGAAAATAGGCAAACAAAAAGGATGGGATTAAGTCTCCTTTCCCTCAAGTGCCTGAATGCAAGCAGAAAGCAAGCTTCAAATTTTCTGATTGAGGAAGTTTAGATTTTTATATTGAGCAAAAAATGTCTTGGGTCTGTCTGTTAGTTCTCTGCTAGTAAAGATAACAATAAACACCCTTTGACTTGCAAATCAACCTGACTTCTCTCAGATGTACAGTGCACTTATTGATCTCTACTGATACAGATAAGCCTATTTCTTAAAAAACCCCACAGTTTTTGGTGTTGATTTCCTTTGCTTTTCTTGGGTAGCATATGATCTGTGACTACATGGGTGTTGCTAATACTGGATTCAAGAGGGTTGCAGAGTTTCCCTTTCCCTTCTTTCCAAGACAATGAAGTTTCACTAGTAACATTTTCTAAAAAAGGTCCTGAGAACTTAGTGTCATAAATGTATAGGCACTGAAAGTACCAATCCAGACTATTGTAATACAGTCTTGCAAGTATCTCTCTAAGCTATTTGATGTAAATTTACTCAGAATGTTAGGTTAATGTTATTCTTAGTGTTTCTCTTGCCTTGAAAAGGCAAGTATATTAGAAACTGGAATATGGAATTGATTCCTCATAGCACTTTTTACAGCTTCTTATATCTGTGTACTGACTCTGACCCTTTTGGAGATGTGTGTATAAGAAGGGACTAGTTTGTATCTTGAAATAGATTGGATATTGAACAAATTCATTAAGCTCAGAGAACTTGTTTATTCATGCAATCATGGCACCTAGGTTCTGGACTACAAAACCTAGTCATGTAGTTCAACTGTTTGGTCTTTTGGGGTTCATGTATGTAAAAACATATGTTTAAAGCAGGTTTGTTTTCTAAGTGACTGCTCAGCGAGCAGCAGCTATATGTGAAGTGAGCAAACAGAGAAGGGTCCAAACTCTCCCATCCTGCTTAAAGCAGAAAACTGGTAGTGACTGTTCAAGGAGACAGTTCCAAGAGTAAATATGTGGATTATATAACATAAACTGTAGTAAAATCATAAACAGCAAGGCTGTCAGGGAGAGGGAATATTAGGGGTTTCTCCCTGGATTAAATTCAACTATGATAGGTTAGGAGGATCAGTATCAGAGTGGGAAGCATAGTGCCCCTTACCTGCCCTCTGTGCTGGAGGAGGATGCATGGAGGGGCAGAAATTAACTGGGATAGACCACAGGCTACAAATTATGCTAAATTTGGGAGCCAGCTTTTTTCTTGTCCCCCTCTTCTGCTGTATTTCAGGTGTGTTGGTAATCTTTTTGCAATAATTCATTTAAGTGCCTGAAGGGGTAGCAATGTTGGATATGTCAGAGTTACTAACTCCTTCGTTTCTCTTCCATGCTTTCTCCTCCTGCAAGGAGCGGAAGGTACTTCATCTTCTGCTGTCTTCGCTTCTTAGCACTTTTAAGTTATTTGTTGATTTCTAGCATTGTGGCAAGTTTGTCTTTTGAATATTTATTTCACCCTTTATTTACATATTAAACTGTAATTGAACTGATAGTGTATGCTGTAACACTTCGGTTTGTATCTGCTGTGATGATGTTTTTGTTTAATTTTGGTTTTTACTTTAAAAAAACCAATAAACAACAACAGACTAACTTTATGTTACTCTTCCTCCTGTTTTTATAGGTTTTCATAGAGCTGAATCACATTAAAAAGTGCAATACTGTGCGAGGAGTCTTTGTCCTGGAGGAATTTGGTAATTACATTATTTTGATATTAGGTCTGTACTCACATGGCAGTAACTCAAATTTCCAGTATTCAGTTCAGAGTTGTGCTGCAGTTTCAAAGATGGAAGAAAACATAGATTGCGCATGTGAAGTTGCCTAACTGAGATATGGGTGACTTATAAAAATTTACATAGTAATTTTCATCATATTAAGATTTGTGGCCTAGGTGCGTTTTGTTATTAGACAGGGAAGATGTTCTGAGTCATTTGGAGCACACAAAAGAACAATTAAACTTGGATGTATGTAGGAATTCTCCTGGGTATTTTCCATTTTTATGTGGGTAACCACATTTTTAAGCAGGACTTAGAGATGATCTTTCTAAACACACTGTGCTTTCATTGCACATAATTACTGTTAAATGCAAAGTTTCCTCTTTGCTTTATGTGGAGTTTCATTTTTGTATGCAGCAGAAGATGTTTTGTCAGGTTGTTCTTTATTTATTCTGTGGTTTTTGTTTCAGAGCATGACTGTTAAAAGCGTAGAAAAGTAAAGGTTAAAGAGACTAGAGAATTTGTGCTGTTTTGGCCAGTTAACTGCTATTACGTGTGTTCTACCTACAGTCTAGTTTGGGGAAAATTCTGGCTTACTATTCAGTAACCCAATTCAGTGTCAGTCATGCTATGCTTAACTAGTGTCTGAAAAGAATGAATGGCTTGAGATGCAGCTCTCTGGAAGAGCAATCCATATCCTTCTCTTGAAATAGTCTCCAAGCCCATGTAGTTTATTTTTCCACCCATCTGTGATGTTTGTCTAAGTCTTAAGCATACGTATGAAAGTATGAAATATTTAAAAAGAAGATAACATTTACAACATTCTTTCCATAGTAGATCAGCATCCATACTTTGTCTGTTGAAGTCTAAATCAGCAGCTCCATTTACCAAGACTCATTGTTCTTTGGTGCTGTGAACAGAACGTTCTGGCTGAGGCATTCTCTCCTACAATATAAAAGACAGTTGATATGAGATTGCTGACCTTACTATCTTTGTCCATAATAATGTGTTGTCTCCTTTTAAAGATACAAATTTATACGGTATTCAAACGATAAAGCCTTTTTGACTATGGCAGTTTGCCTGTTGTTTGCCATAATAAATCTCCCAGAAGTCTGGGATTTGAATTTGTGAACAGTTTTTTTTTTTTTCCCCCCAATTTTTGAAAATGTTGTTCACGGTTGAAATGATCACATATGGGTATTTAAACCCTGAAAAATTTCTAATAGTTTAGATGTTCAGAAGTTGTCTGCACTTTATGGTTGCATATTCCTTCAATACCATGTTTTCACTCTGCCAGGCACTATTCCTTTCACAACTTACAGAAATTGTTTAAGTCTGTATAAGATTATTGATGAGTTTTACAAAGGGGACAGTTTAGAATTAACTTAAAAGAATGGCTTCAGCTTCTGAAATCTTCAATTTAAAATAAACTATTTGAATAGAAATGAAATTTGGATTTTTTTTTTTTTGAGAGATTTTAACAAAGTATTTCTTTTAATAGTTTGTTGATACTGCACAAGAAGGACAGTGTTTGACTTAGTTATCTCTAGCTAACTTCTACTGATGACTCTGCAATACAGAATTTAGCCCTTGAATAGTGACTGTAATAACTGTAAGAAAAAGAACTTTTTTTTTTACAGAAAATTTTGTAATCAAGGGCATATTGCAAAAGCTAGAATTGTGATATGCAGCTTACAAAAGGTTAATTTAAAGAGGCAATTAAAAATAAACTGTGAGTTGGACATTACAAGAAAAAAAACCTGAGAAATTAAACCAATTAAATTAAAAATGCCCTTCTCCTAACATAGAGATCACGGAGAAGAGCCAATTTAAATGTACCAAATGAGATTTAGAATTTGCCCATCTAGCTCATGAAGAGAAAGATGAAAGATGTTGCAGGGGAACTAACCTGTTTTCTTGCACAGAAATGAGAGACTACCTTGGAGATGCTTTTTGAATTGTTATAGAGATGAGAAGATCTGCCAGTCTTTCCTGTTCAAGAGAAATTAGCATGTTAATTTGTTAATAGAAACTAACAAAATTCAGCAAAAACTTGCGTGGACTTCCTAGAATTAAGTTGTTTAGCTGTGTTAAATATTGTGAGCCTTGCCATCAGATTCATTATAGTAGGAGTATAATGAAGAACTATCTCCTCTTAGGAAGGTAGAGAGTGGTAAGCATGCATCCTCCAGTCTGTTGGGAAATACTTCAATGCAAGATTTGTTTATTTGATTTTGCCAAGCAGCAGTGCTCCAAGTTTAATGATATCACAGCAGGAAATTAAAGGGTTTTTTTGTGTTGATGCTGGGTTTAGATGGCAGCATCAAAGTTAGAATTGTGATTTCAGAGCAGGATGCAAGCAGAAGTTCAGGAATTGTTGCCCACAAATGGAAGTGGAGATTTAAGTAGGTGAGGAAATGTAAGGCCCATCCCTCTGGAATTTGAGTTACTGCTGCGTACTTGTGCTTTTACTTTCTTGTGGCCCCTTCACCGCCACTGCTATGAAAACCTTCATTCTCCAGCAGGTAAAGTGATGTCCCCTAAATTCATTCTGTCCTAGCGCCATATTTTCATTCACAGGACCAAAGGCTGCAGGATGGTGCTTAATAATTTACTCACTTCATCTACTTAGTTCAACAGCATCAAGAGTAATTTTTAATATTAGAAGAAAAGTACTTCTGCTAATCTCTTAATTTGAGGCTTGGGGTCTTTTTTTTTGTTGTTGTTTTGTGGGTTGTTGGGGTTTTTTTTGTTTGTTTGTTTTGTTTTGTCTTCTTTTTTTCTTTGTATTCTACAGCGGTAGTGCTTTGACTTCTCTGAGCATAAATCCATACCCAGTCTTTTTACTCTTCCTAACTCAGTCCTCTCAGGAGAATTTTCCCCATTGGAAGGACTGTGAAGCAGTACTTAAAGACAAGGCATCTTACTAACTGTGAAATGAGGAGACAGTACCTTGCCTAGGTGCTCTCCTGTTCCCTCTCTTCCTATTCTCAATTATGATACAGGACTTTACGGTTTCCCTTCTCTCCTTCCTTGTGACGCAAGGTCCATACAGCTTCCCCTTCCTGCTTTTTGAAGAGTACGTTAAACTTTGAAGTTTGTTGGTTTTTTTGAAGAGTATGAACAGTTGTATGTTATCCAGTGGGCAGTGAGACACAGCTGTAAAAGTCCTACCCTTTTTGGCTGTGCACCAGCCTCACTCCCACCCTTATCCCCTGGTGACATGGAGTTAATTTGGAACATCTGGTGCCAACGGGTAAGGTAGCTTGGATGTGCACCTCCTTATCTCCCTGACTTTAGTCACTGGTATCACTGGGGCAGTGCAGCCTGGGTATGCACTTCCCCTGTTTCTCAGTCCTTACTGTAACTGCCAAGTCCAGGAAAAGAGAAAACTGAAAAAAATAAACAAAAATATTACATTACTTTTTACAATCATGTTCTATACTTTCCAATAGACTTTTTTTTCAAGAATGACAATACCATGACATACAAGAATTAGTAGGCACTAGTTTATATTTAGAGTACTTTCTCAAACCCAGTCTGCACTGCTTACTTACGGCCACTTAAAGTGTGGTCCGTCTCCCTCCAGTGTTTAGCCATGTCATATCATAGTTGAAAAGATGACATCTGCATGGATAGGTTTTGTTGTGGACTTTTCCTAGTTACTCATACTGAACTCATCTGCCTCTGTTTCTTTTCTTGTCACTAGCACTATGTGTAATAAAACATTTACCCTTCCTACTCTATGAACCTGGTATGATTTGTTTTTGCATAATTTCTGTATTGCTGCTTCTGATTTTTTTGTTGTTGTTGTGACACAGAAATTCCATGGCAAATTTCAGCTATTCTGGAAATGGAAGTATTCAGAGATGGTCTTGGTATTCCACTGATCTTAACATTTTAAATTTGCCATGTGTATGTTCTTAGTGTGGTCTTTGTTCTTTCCTGGTGATTTCCAATGACACAAGAGTATTTGTAGATCAAGTGTGGGTCAAAGGCACAGTTCAGATGCAATACACACTAGTGGAATGGTTATGGCTTGATTTTTTTTTTTATGTGTTCCACAGTGAGAACAAAAGGCAGATTTTCTTCAACTATATTATGCTTGTTTCCTTTCTGTTAGTTTAAGGCAGTGTAAGGGAGCAAGATGAAATTCTCTGGATATTGGGGTTTTTTTCATCTGTTCCACAATCCTCTTTATATATAAAGTCTTCTAGAAATCAACAAGCCTGGTATTTTAAGAATATGTGTAACTGAAATAATTATTTAAAGCAACTTGTTCAAAAGCAATGAATGTTTTCAGTGAGTATGTCAAGTAAATAGCATCACACACATCCTAGACAGGAGAAAGAATGTCTTGAGAAATTTGAAATAGAGCTAGGAAGCAGTCTTCCAGTTCATTTCTCCCTCAGCTCTTTTAGTTTTTCTGGATTTCACTAGCTTTCTACAGTGTCCAGCAGTTCTTTTGAGATCTGTTATTCATCAGAGGAAGATTCAAACATAGAGGATAAAGTCTTTGGGAATCATATACTGACAAATTCATGTGGAATTCTTGGTTTATTTTTTATTGTAGGAGACATTAGGTATATTTTGTCATTAAGCATATCTTGTCATTCATTTTGCGGTCTGGCAGGAATAAGTAGGGTGAGAAAAGCCAGAGTCTCTAAGAACTATCAAATACTACTGTGGTTTTCCAAACAGAGGCAGTGAAATATTTTTGCCAACCTGAGTAATTTATTAGGATGCTACCAGTATCTTCAAGGACGTATGTAATGTAAATGAAGAGAATGAAGAGCATCTAGAATTGAGGGATAGTGAGGTGCGTGCCCTCTACCTGCACCTGCTGTCTGTGTTTTTCCTTTCCCTTTCCTGTGGGAACATTGTGCTATTTCTTTCCCCTTTTCCTCTCGTTTTTTGAACTTTTTGTTTTGTCTCTTGCCCGTCCGGTTTTAGTTCCTGAAACTAAAGAAGTGGTGAGCCACAAGTACAAGACGCCAATGGTGAGTCAACTGTGATGCCTTCTGGTAGTTCTTTAGAGGATATATCTTTACATTTTCATGTGGCAAAAAGAATTACATTGAGATTGCAGGATTTGCAATGCTAATACTGCAGTGAAACAATGGCTGCTTTTTTTATTATAGTTTTCATTAAGGGAACACAACAAAACTTGATGATTGTTGTTTCTATGAAACCAGAGGAAGTCAAAGGTAGTGCAGAAAGGGTGATCTCTTTTGTTTAAATAGATAAAGATGCAAGGTAGCTGGTTTGGCATGAACTTTAGGACAGTAAGAGCTGGTAGAACTGTTAAATTTAAGGCAGTGCAGAACACAATCCTTTATCTACAGAACAGATAAAAAGGGACACTAATTCCTGGGCATGAAATGATTGCTAAATAAGTTTATGAAAATTCACATTTCCTCATGAAAGTGAGCAGTGAGATGCAAGACAGCAGTGTAAGTATTGACTCCTGCCATATAGGTGAGTTACTGTTCTGGTTTAGTGTTCAGTTTTTATAACATCTTTTGAACATCAGCAGTTGATAATGATACTTAGCACTTTTTACACATAATAGTTCAGTGATTAGGCTTATATGCATTTATGAGGAAGAAATAGCAGAAAATAACTATTATCAGAACTTAAATTTCTTTAGTTATTCGATGTTTGAAGGGCAGCGTGTACATTTGGCAATTGCACGGAAACTCTCAGTTCTTTGACAGAAAAATGACTTGAAGTTACAAATGTTTTAGAAAAAAATGCTTATAATAGATGTAATTTAAGCAGCAGATAGCTGTATCTTTTAATAAGAAAAGCCAGTTTAATGAAAATTATATTTTACACAAGTATTTTAACTTGCACTGTAGTACAACAAAATACTTTGTTATGCATATTACCTTTACAAAGATTATAAATGTCAGTTTACAGGATAAGAACTTCTAAGATCACCAGAATAGCCAGTAGTAGAACTAGGATATAAATGAAGTCTTACCTTCACTGAGTTGTGCTGCCAGTCACATGCTACAAGAGGATTTGCGTTAAATAACACAATCAGTTAAAAGCAATAATTGTAAATCCTGCTAATGCTATGTGAAACACTCTGCTTTAAGGTAGTCACAAAATTGCTTGGCATTCTTCATGTGAAACATACAATGCTGAGTTTTGGGCACTTTTTACTTAAAAAAAAAAAAAAAGGCTTGAATTATCCATGGATTCACTAGTGTTGGTTAAAAATGACAAGGATTACCAGTCCTTGTATTTTTGAGCATAAAAAGGTAGTTGTGAATAAGGAAGAATCCCGCCACTTTATGAGTCAAGGTAGAGTATTGGATGTTTAGGATTTTTAGTTAGCTCATTCAGCCCCTCCCAGGAAATTTCTTGTAACTTCATGCAACAGACCAAAAGCAAATATATAGCATGTTTTTTCTAAAGCCAGCTGGCCAACTTTCTTAAATTAGTGTCATACTATCAACCAACTATTTTTTTTTTTTTTTTATACCAAAGGAGTTTTTTTTATTTGTTACCAAGGCTTTTTTCTCTCTCCATCTTAGTTAGAAGGTAGTATGGGACAATTTTCCTGATTTTGTCTATAACCAGCATAGTCATCCCATGCAGACATGCAGCAAAATACAAAATGTGCAGTGGATTTTGTAGAACGCTAAGTCACCTAAATTTCATTATCTCCTTTTCTAAATTGTTGTAGGCTCATGAGATCTGCTACTCCGTGCTGTGTCTCTTCTCTTATGTGGCTGCCATTCGTGGAAAAGAGGCAGAAAACAAAAACAAACCACCTCGACCAGTTTCCAGTTGATCACAACATTGGGAAATACCTACCCTTTGGAACGTTGATGTGCAGTACTCCCATTTTTACTGCAGTTACTGGAGCTCACTTTACTGTCTTCTTTCCCCATAATAAAACCTAAGACTTCACTGTTCAGTCTCCTGAATTCATCTTCAGTGGAGTTTTTATATGAGCTGTTAATCAGACAGTTTTGAGCATCAGCATCCAGTTGTGTGTGACTTACTCTGGCCATTCCTTTGGAATTCTTTTTTTCTTAAAGATGACTAACATATGAAATTTGGTTGGGTTTTTTTGTTTGTTTCTAGTGGGACTTGTTACAGCTTAATCACTTTACAACTGCAGGCTTCTGCTTTTGGATTCTCTGGTATGTGTACAGTGGAAGCAGTCTGGTCCTGCATGTTGTTTAAATGCAATGGTTTTGTTGTTTTCCTTCTGTGTTACTCATTTTTACCCACCAACATGAGTTCTTGTCACATTGTTCTTCAGACCCCTTTGGTAGAGATTAACACTTTTGTTACTGTAGTCTTAAAATATCATGTGGCAATTGGAAGTTTGGCTATTTGGTCTATGTGTGGAGATGACTGCTTCTCAAGTGGAAAAAGAAGTGGAGAGAGAAACTTTGAAAGCAGTAGCTTGTGAAAACCCCTGACACCTCATGGCCTGTGTAGCTTTTCAAATGGGAGTTTAGGTAACATTTGTAGGTATCCCAACAGTAGAGTTAACAGATGCATGTAAGCACTACTTAGAGCAGTTGATCACAGGGATTAGAAAATGAGTAAAAAAAGGTAAAACTTGGAAACCTTATTGGCAGAAGCACACAGCAGACCCACGTATTTCTGGGTTTGTAACTATTCATGACATATTTCTATAGCAATCTGCAGAACAAGTTCAGAAGCTGAAAGGATTATGCAGTCCCTATTTTTTTAAGCTACTGGGTTTTGGTTTTTTTTTTTTCAATCTGTACCTGTATCTAAAGGAATCTTAAAATTGCTGTGCTAATGTATAATGAAAATCCCCCAGTTAAAACTATCCATCACATTCCTTATTTTAAGTAGGCTGAATATGAATGTATTGTGTTTTTGTTCTTGAACTGTACTGCACTTGTTTGGAAAGCTCTTAGGATGCTTGAAGGAGAGACTGTCTAGAGAAAATAATGTTACATGTAAAACACCTGGAAAAAATATTCTGATGCAAACTGATATATTGTATGATTTGACATAGAATTCTGAGTAAATTGCACCCAGAAATAACCCTGTTTTGGCTTAGTCAGGGTATCTACCATTTTGAATGGAATACATTAGTTAAAGGGTGAGGATATGATGTAAATATTATAGTACTACATCTATTTATAGATATTGTACAGCTGTCTGTGAAAATAAAATATCATTCTACCAGCAATTGGTTTTCATCCTCTTAAGCTTTTCTATTGATGCAATTTATTCTGAAAGTAATGTAATTATATACATCATACACATAATGGAAAAGACAAGACTATAAATGGAAAATCTGCATTTCTTTCCACATAAGTAGTTGAAAGTTGTCTTTTGGGTTTCCTTTTGTTTTCTATCGTAATGTCCATGTAATTTGTCTTTAAAATAAAAAGTATCTGAAAAACATGAACAAGAAAAAGAGATACATCTGAAATACTGAATTTTTTTTGGACATATGCAAATAGAAGCAACATATAAAGTATTTGTCACCCTTACCTAATATAAAAGCAAAACTGATACTGGCGAACACTGAAATTAGCCTGCTTTGTATTCAGTTTATTTTCTTTCTTTCATCTTCTGAGACTAAATTTTCCTGTAGCAGTATCTATATTTTTAGCAATTGAATACTTGATACTCCTATATTAAAAGTACAAGTAAGAAGGAAATCACTTTGGTCTATAATAGATGCTCCACTTAATGCATTACTGTGTCCCAGTGAGGTGGACTATTTTAATTCTTAAATTTTAATTATGTTAGCTGCCCTATTAACATATCCAAACCATTGATTTAAACACTATTTCCCTTATAATTTAAAAATAATGAAATGCACAGAATCACTTACTATATACAGCTCCTTTTTTTCCCCCCCCTTTAGAAGCTGTATTTTTGCAACTGTGTTTTTCTATGACTTAAGATAATAAACTACCTAAACTGCTGTATCCTCTAGACTGCTGTGAAACTTCAGTCCAGAATAAGACTTTTAAAGGGCCTTGTAATAAAAATGTACCTCTGTCCCTTTTGATAGAAAGTCAATCTTTTTTTTAGTGAACATGTGTGGCTAAAGAGTGGGTGGCGAAATGGAGTGGGAGGGCATAAGGAGGGGGGAGGCCAAAAGGGATAACACCTTTCCTGGGGGAGCAATCACTGGATGTTTTTAATTGTGGATATCAGCTCTGCCAGAGAGAATAAAGCACTTTTTGAAAATACAGCTTGTGTGGCCTAAAGCAGAGGTGGCAGCTCCAGGTTTCTTGAGGATGTAAAAAGGCTGTCAGGGAAAGGTGGTGGCCAGCAAGAGAATTCAGGGCGAGCAGCTTTCCTGGAGGAGTGATGGCTTCATAGTTTAGATTCTGGAGCTGAGCTCAGGCAAAGCTGTGTAAACCAGCCTGTGTATATAATACGCTGTGCAGGCTAAAGCCAAGGTGGAAGCCCCACGTATGTAGGTGCTGTGAAAGGGCTGCCAAGGGAAGGTGAGAACCAGCAAAAGAATTCAGAGCTAGCACCTTTCCTGAGGAGCAATGGCTGGATGTTTTTGGTTTTGGAGCAGGGCCCAGGCTGGAGTAAATACAACACGTGCAGGCTAAAGCCAAGGTGGCAGCCCCAGTTTTGTTGGGCCTGTGAGAGGGCTGCCAAGGGAAGGTGAGGACCAGTAGAAGAATTCAGTGCTATCACCTTTCCAAGGGGAGCACTGGCTGGATGACTTTGTTTTTAGAGCTGGGCCCAAGCTGGAGCAAATAAAGCAAGTTGTGAATACTACGTGTTGTGCGGGCTGCAGGCTCAAGGAAGCTTGTCAGTCTGTAATTTCTTGAGGGTGTGAGGAGCTGGAGTTTCAGGGCAAGAGAATTAAGGAGCTACTCCCAGCAAGCGCCCAAAATCTTGATATTGCAGCCTGGGAGAGGCCCATGATACTGGTAAGAATTTGTCAGTCTCTGCTGCTACCTTTTGTTTAGATACTTTGTGATTACATCATGTTCTGCAGGCTATAGCAAAGGTGGCAGTCCCACATTGGTAGAGGTTGTGAAAGGGCTGCCATGGGAAGGTGAGGACCAGCAAAAGAATTTAGTGCTAGCTCCTTTCCTAGGGGAGCAATGGCTGGGTGATTCCCTTTTTTTTTTTTTTTTTTTTTTGAGCTGAGCGCAGGCTGGAGCAAACAAATGCACATTGTGAATACGGCACATTGTGCAGCGTAATACAGAGGTGTCAGGTACAGGTTTGTTGTGGCTGTGAAGAGGCTGCCAAGGAAAGATGTGGGCTAGGAAGTGAATGCAGGGCTAGCAGCTTTACTGTGTGAGCAATGGCTAGATGTTTTCGATGTCATATGTCTGCTATTTGCTAGAGGGAGTAAAGCACATCATGAAAACAGCATGTTGTGCAGCATAAAGCAAAGGTGGCAACTCCTGATTTCTTGATGTGAAAATGCTGCCTTGGTAGTAACTCTACCCATGGGGTGTTATCACTGCTGGCAGCAGACACTGCCTGTGAAAGCAGGCTGCTGACTTCAGGCAGTGCAGTTATTAGAAGAACTGACCTGAAAAGTAAAATCACTGAACAGAATTAGTTCTGTTCTCACTCAAACCAGGACATATGGGAAAGGTATGTGGTAAAGGTATTTTCTAAGCTTTCTGCATGTTTGGACAGTGATGGCTGGAGTGCATTAAAGCATGAAAGCATGGGTGGTAAGAATGTTCTTTTGGATAATTGTATGGGAGCAGGACAGGGAGTAGGACAACCTGCAGAGGTTTCCCCTTGTTCCCCATTAGGATGCATCTGGAAACTTTGGAATAAGTTTGGTGGACATCCTCTAACAAACAAAAAATTAAGGGAATATTGCACTCAATGGCGGCCAAGGTTTAAATTGGAGGATGAGGAAAAATGGCCAGAAGTGGGGTCTCTGACAATTCTGCAACTTAAATTGTTTTGCAGAAGGCAGAGTAAATGGGATGAAATACCATATGTGGATTTGGTTTTTTGCTTTAAGAAATTATAATGAAACAAGGAAGATGTGTAAATTGTTGGTATCCAATTCAAACCTGTTCATGATGATGGAGGAGGGAAAGAAAGTGACTTGATGTTATTCTACTTGTAATATCGTCGAAAAAAATCTTGGAAAGTGGAGGATGAGGAAGAGGATGTGCAATTACTTCTGTCCACAAATAGATACCAGGATAGTGATGTTGATGGTATGGAAAAGAGTGTTGAAAAAGCTTGGTCCCATTGCAGGCAGAACCTGGGCACAACAGAATCCTGTGATTCAGGCTCTGCTGCGCTAGGCAGTGGGGCCAGATAGGGAGCCTGTATTTGGGAAAGTTCCTTTTTCAACCTCGGATTTAATGATTCAGAAGGAGTCTGCTGGGTCTGAGAAAATCCAAAGAGAATCTATCAGTCTTTTAAACTGATAGTTGAAAATCATAGTCCAGACTGGAAAGATGTGGAGGTATTGCTAAATACTTGATTTCAGCTTGAGGGAAAGAGAATGGTGCTGGAACAACCTTGGGAGGAGAATGAGAGGCTAATTGCGAAGAGTGATCCAGATAGTTTTATGCCAAAGAGAATGGGATCCAAATTCAAAGGAATTTGATGTTTGATGATTAAACAATATCAGCAGTTGATATTATATGGAGTAAAGCATGGGGTACCTAGACCTAAAAACCTTGCAAAATTTTGTTAGGTGGTGTAAGGTAAAAATGAGGCCCTCTCTGCCTTTTATGAGAGACTGTGCAAAACAGCACAGAAAGGGACAGATTTGGATCATGAGGATGAACCTAATAAAGTGACTTTTACTGCTTTGTGGCACAGTCCATGCCAGACATAAGAAGAAAGCTGCAGAAAGTAGATGGCGTGTCTGGAATGTCAGCATCTCAGTTACTAGAGATTGTGTACAAAGTAACAGGGAAGAACTGGAGAAGGAGAAACAGAAAGAGAAACTGCAGGACAGAAAGCAAAATGCTGCAATTGTAGCAGCTGCTTTTGCCCGAGCACGAATTTCCTCTTTGGGAAGAGGTTTCCGAGAGGGCAGGGGTATAGAAGTTGGTGAGGAGCAGGAGGCAATATGGGAAATAGAACCCCTCTGGAAAAGGACCAGCGTGCAATTTGCAAGGGAAAGGGACCTTGGAAAAATGAATGTCCAAAGAGACAATCGGTTAAGTGGCCACCCCCCTCTATACCTGTTCCAGAGGCGGATTTGCTTATGATTGGTATGGAAGATGTGGACTGATTTGGACTGGTGATTGAGAAAATAGTTTTCCCAGCTAAACCCATGGTTGCAGTTAAGCTGGGGAATGAGACAGTCAAATTTTTAGTCAATATGGGGGCAATTTATTCTGTATGAAATAGTTGTAAAGAACCTATGAGCAAATTTTCTATGCCAGTGATTGGTGATTGGTGTCATGGGAAAACGGGAAGAAAGACCTTTTTTTTTTTTTTTTTTTTTTTCAAATTATGAAGTGTGAAATTTGGAATAAAATACTTAACACATGAATTTTTCCATATGCCAGAATGCCCATTACCTCCGACGGGAAGGGATTTGTTAAATAAGCTGGGGGCATAGATAACTTTTGATCAAGGCAAAAATGGAGTGCATATTCCACAAAATAATGCCTGGGAGGCACAAGTATCTATGTTACAGGAACTGTCAGAGACAAAAGATGCTGGGAATAAAGCCAAACTGAAATTTCTTCTGAAATCACCTTTATCTGGGCAACAAAGAGACCTGGAAGAGCCAAATCAACAGAGCTGGTGAGAGTGGAGCCAAAGGCAGGAGCGGAGCTGGTGAGACAGAAAAAAATGTCCTTTGAAATTAGTGGCCTCTCTTGGACTGGAGCCTATAAAGTGGGGCTGAGGGGGGAAGGGTTGGTGGAGCCAGGATAGCCATTCACATTTGAGGAGGCAAGGCTTGTGACTGACATTGCACATCACCTCCTCGGGTGAGGGTGGGCCTGGCACTAGGGCAGAGCGACAGCCAAGACACCCAATCCATCGCTGTTGTGGCCTAAGGGTCCATCTGCTGTAGCTGCTGGTGCTGAGCAAGACTCTTTGGTGAGGAGCAGGCAGGAATCCAGAGTCTGCTATTACACCACTCCCACTGCCAGACTGGCTTCAGCTTTCAAGTGGTAGTGGGGGTGTTACAGTCACATTTTCCACCACCATGACCTCTGAGAAAGGTGGTCAGTGCATAAAATGGTCTCTGCTCCCCCAGGAGGTCACTGATCCTTTCTTGGCTGTACTGGTACCCAAACAGAACTCCCTGAATATCAAGCAGACTTTATAAGCTGAAGACTAAAGAAGGCAATGCCCAGGAATCGCTCCAGACAGCACAGCAAGGCTGCAGTGAGCTCTGGGGAGTGGGTGGTAAAGGGAACAAAAGGTTCTGCCAGTCCTCCTGGGGTATTGTGGTCCTGGAAGAAGCATCCTTCAGCTATCCCAGGCCATAGAGAAAAGACTGGTGCAGAGAAGATGGACCTGTAGTGCAAGTGGTTCTGATAGGACTGGGTGGCAGAGGGTAAGGTTAGAGGCGAGTTAAGCCAAGTGAAGATGCACAAGTGCCTGATGGACGCCCATGGGGTGCACCCATAAGTGCTGGGGGAGCTGGCAGAGGGCCTTGCGAGGACACTCCAGAAGGGCAATGTGCCTGAGGAGTGGAAGAAAGCCAGCAGCACGTGGGCTGATGAGCAGGTAGTGCAATGGGTGGAAACATGGATGAATGGCTGGGCCCAGAGGGTGACACTAAGC
Source organism: Megaceryle maxima (assembly GCA_024605025.1). Taxonomy (NCBI): domain Eukaryota; kingdom Metazoa; phylum Chordata; class Aves; order Coraciiformes; family Cerylidae; genus Megaceryle; species Megaceryle maxima. The sequence goes on along the minus strand of JANHGN010010356.1, from coordinate 171,433 downwards.
AGTGGCCACTCTCGCTGGAGGCCAGGTAGCATCAGCAAAGCCCCTGGCAAGAGGCACTCCTGGGCAGATGCGGGAGGTGGTCCTTCCCCTCTGTTCTGGCCTGCTCTGGGCTCCCTAGTGCAAGATAAATTGGCCATGCTGGAGAGAAGCCCCCAGTGCCCTTGGGCCCCTCCCACTTTCCGTTGGTCAGCTGGAGCCTGCCAGAAGCAGCGGCAGAAGGAGGGGCTGTGCTGGCACCGAGCAGCGCTGGGAGCAGGCAGGGGCTGGCCAAGCAGCCTTCCCCTGCCACCAGCACCCTGCTTTCCATCCTTGCTATCGCCGGCTGCTCTTCATCCTTGGCGCATGGCCTCCTGTCCCAGGAGGCAGGATGGGCCAGGCCAACTGCTGCTGTGGCTCTGGGTGGGGTCCTTCCACAGCTTGGGGACACATGGGCACAGTTGGATGCTGCACCAGTGGCCCTTCTCATTACACTCTTGGCTCGGCAGGGAAGCTCTCACTGATGCTAAGCTGGTGCTGAGTACAGACAGACATATGGCTGACCTGAAGTCGCCTGAGGAATGAGAAGCACCTTCTCCTCCCAGAGGAACTGGTGATCACCAAGTTGCAGTAAGACCCTCAGAGCCCATCTGCCATTTCCCCCATCCCTGGCCCTGGGACCAGCACAGGCCCTATGATCCTGGTACTGGATGCACCAATGTGTGTCCCAAGGGCAGGTGGGTGGATCCCAAGGAGGCCACCTCCAGCTCCCTGCCTGCCTCTCCTCTTTGCAGACATGGCAGCACCCTGTGGTCACAGCTCTGCCTGGCCCTGGACCAGCTGTGGGCGCTGAGTGGCATCAAGGAGGCAATGTGGGAGGAGGAAGAAGAGGATAGCAGCAGTGAGGGCGGCAACTTGTCTGGCCCACTGTCTCCTGCACTGCCTATTTTGGGTGAGTCGTGGTGCCAGGTCCCATGGCTGGGTGGTGGTTTGCAGACATGCATGCCACCCGCTCTGCTGCACTCGCACTGCATTAACAGGGCTAACTGGTGACGTCAAGACTGGGAGCAGTCTGGGCTGCAGTGATCATGCACTGGTGGAGGTCACAGTCCTGAGGGATATGGGGCAGGTGGGGGGTAAGGTCAGGACCCTGAATTTTAGGAATGCAAACTTCCATCTCTTCAAGGAGTTAGTCAATAGGACCCCCTGGGAAACTGCCCTCAGGGACAAGGGAGCAGAAGAGAGATGGTAGTTCTTTAAGGACACTTTCCATAGAGCGCAAGAGCTCTCAACCCCTAGGGGTAAGAAATCAAGCACAGAAGGAAAGAGACCAACATGGATGAGTGTTCTGGGTTCAGCTAAGATAAATTCAATTTTCACCAGGAGCTGGGAGGGGGACACATCTGGGATAGGCAATGGAGCCAGCCCATGGAATATTCGCTACCATAATGATGTCACGCCCACTATATAAGAGTGGGGGTGGGCCAGGCAAAGCGGCTCGGGTTTGGTGGTTGCAGTGGGCTCTGGTGCAGTGCTATGCAGTGGGTTAATTCTGTATCACTCATTCTGTGTATTGTTTCATTACTATTATTACTGCTGTTGTTGTTTCTTCTCCTTTTGTATTGTTCTATTAAATTTTCCTTATCTCAGCCCACAGGGTTTTGCCTTTTTCTCCCTGTTCTCCTTCCCATCCCACTGCGGGGGAGGGAAGAGGGGTGACTGAAAAGCTGTGTGGTGTTCAAGCTCCCAGCTCAGTCTAAACCACAACACTGAGTCAAGACCTGCTGGTCAAACCAAACATCAAGAAGCAATCACACAGGCAGTGGAAGGAGGGACAGGGATCCTGGGAAGACTAGAGGGAGACTGCCTAATTAATTGCTTTTTACCAATGCCTGTAATGACAGTACAAGGGACAGTGGTTTTAAACTGAAAGAGGGTAGTTTTAGATTGGAAGTTTAGATAAGGAAGAAACTTTTTACAATGAGGGTGATGAGACACAGGGACAGGTTTCCCAGGATACTTGTGGATGCCCCATCTTTGGCAGTCAGGCTGGAGTAGGCTTTGAGCAACATGATTTAGTGGAAGGTATCCCTTACAACTGGATTCCTACTCATGCTTTATAGCAAGAATGTGGATAGCTAAATTATCCAAAACCATTATCTGTTGGAAGGTAAAACTTTCATCATGATGGTGGAAATACTTTTTGTTTTGGTTCATTCTATCATTGTAGACAAAGTGGTTGCATCCTAACAGTATAGGCAAGTTTCCCAGAAAATTAGACAGCTAGCAGAGTCTGGAATTGTTCTATGGTACAAGGCTGGGTGCAAGAGTAATCAAAACCTAGGAAATTCTAAAAGTAGATCAGGTAGTAGCTTCTAACTACTTACTGTTGCACCTTGAATACTGGGTTCAGTTTTGGGCCCCTCAGTACAAGAAAGAGATTGAGGTGCTGGAGCATGTGTGAAGAAGGGTAGCGTAGCATGCCTTTCAGTGTAGCCTGTGGCTTCTGAGTGCCTTTCTCTCCAATTCACCAACCTCTGAGTGAGTTTCAGTGCAGTTCAGGTTCCCTGTGAGCCTTTAGGAGCAGTTCAGGGTTCAGTGGTAGCCTTTTCACATATCCTACATTCTCCCAAGTGCATTTCACTGGTGTCAGTGGGCCATCAGTTACTTTCTGGGTGCTGTTCTGTGCTGCCTGTATTCCTCCTCTGTGTGTTCTAGCCAGACTCCTCTGAGTGGTTTCCAGGTTTGTTTGGCATCCTCCAAATGCCTTCTTATGAAAGCTGGGAACATGGCAGTGCTTTTTGGTGAAGTCCAAGGTCCAATAAGTACTTTTGCATGTCATCTGGGGTACTCTTAAGTGTCCTCAACCATGATTCAGCTTCCTCTGTGTACCTGTCAGTGGGACATCTAAGGGCCTGTGGTACTCACCAGGGTGCTCCTGGTGATTGACACTTGATACTGTTACTGGGAAAAGTAACAGCCCAAGATAGACCAAGTGCCCTTTGAGGACCTCACTCGACGAGATCAGCTGCTTCGGGCCCGGCCTGGCCCACAGCGGGGCGGCAGCTCTCAGTGCTCAGGGGTTTGCTGAGGTTTTCCTTCTGTAAGGACGTGCCAGGGGAGCTGCGAGACCGGCTACGGGCTGGCAGCTCTGGCGGGAGAGGGCGACAATGCGGGGACACTGCCAGGGCAATTCTGTCACCTCTCTGCCCAGAACGGGAGCCCTTCGGGAGCAAACAGGCCGAGCGCAGCCGCGGCAGCCTCTGCGCAGCTCGTGCAACCCGGAGCCCATCTGGCCGTGGGGCGGTGGTTTGGGAAGGAGGAGGATACGTGGGCCAGGTGCTGGGAGCTCCGCCAGTGCCAGAGGTGAGTTCAGCTGGGGGGAACTGGCCCCCTCCTGGCTTGACAGGAGAACTCAGCTAGTGGTCGTTGCCCTCCCGGGAGAGGACCTGGCCCTGGCCACTGCTCGGCCCAAAGCCGTTGCCAGAAGGAAGGTGGGGACCCAGCCGGAGCTCCCTCACAAAGCTGCAGCCGTGCAGGTCTCGGCTGCAGGGAGCGCCTGAGCCTGTCCCTCGGACCCGAGGGCAGCAGAGACAGCCCTGTGTGCGGGGTGACCGGGTGAGGGATCTGCTCAGCCCGGGGGCACAGCAGAGCAGAGCAGAGAGAGGAACTGGAGAGGTGAAGGAGTCTCAGGGAGCGTGAAAGGGAGGGGGATTAGTGGTGCTGCTGCACCCTGAGGCAAAGGCAGCAGCTGGAGGCTCCACAAGAAGCAGAGGGGTTTCCTCTCATCTTGCCACCAGTACCTGAAATGGGGGACAATGGAAACAGGTTTCTGGGGGGGGACGGGACAGGCAAATCCCTTCCTCACCTTCCTGGTTGCCCTTAAACAGCAGGTTTGGGGCTCTGGAACCCGAGGGCCACAGGCACATGAGGATGTAGATGAAGGTCTGTGCAGGGGCTTGCCTGGGGTGAGTCAGCCCCCTCACTAGGGCTGCTTCTGTTAAGAAAAAAAGGGAGGTCGTTGTAGGCGATTCCCTTCTGAGAAGATGAGAGGAATAGAGGGCCCCATGTGCCACAGATCCATCTCACAGGTAAGGGCACTTTTGCACATTTTGCTTGTTACTTGTAATTGGCTTGTTCATCTCTTAACTATAGGTCAAGTGACTTAATTTCTCTTCTCTGAAAATTATTCCCACATCTTTATAGAAATAGCAAAAGTGACAATGAATGTACACTTAAAAATCTTGAGAACAGAAACCCCAGGTTATTTGTGAAATTTAATATTTGCATTTAACTTGTGTTTGTTCAAGAATTAAATGTCAGCAGTAGAAGACTTCACATAACAGTGTTTAAGAGATGAAAATTAAAGGATAAACCAAAAATACTGATTGCCCGTCTTAACATTTTTAAACATCAAAATGCCAAGAATTCTTAGAGCTGTAATTTTTCTTTAGTGATATTGTTGCACCTATAGAAATAGTGTATGAAATAGTGTATAGAGTGGTACAAGTAATTGTGGACTTGGACCTGCTTGTGGCAGGCATTATGGAATTTTCTATTGTGCCGGTACAGTTATTGTTTAAACACCACTTGACTAAAATTACCTTTTCAGAAGTGGTATGGGGAGAGCACTTGTGCTGTGAGTGCTAAAGTGTAACTGTTGAAAAAAAATTCCAGGCACCTTTCTCTCAGCTACTTAAGGATTGAATTCCTAAAGTTTGCAGCTGTTCAGAGGAACTTTTCTGTCGTAAAAGCTAACTATGCTAGATAAGGGGAGAAGTTTTATGTCTAGGATGTTTTGAGAAATGCCACGTGAAAAGGTTTTCCTACCTATAAAATTTCATAGGGGTTATTTAAATTTCATCTCCTTTTACTACATTTTAGTCATAGCATCTACAGATCTTGCAAATTGGAAGAACAAATATTTTGAAGCTACAAGGGAGGAGCATATGTGAAATGTGTGTGTTATGAGTATCCAAGATTTGGGAGAAAGCTGAGCTTCACCCAGCACAGAGTTGGTTTAGCTCAACTGTAGCCTCTGCTGGAGTATCCCAGTGTTGCAGATCATCAGCTGATTCTTAAATAGCAGCTAAGAATGTGAAAAGATGAACTGCACTTTTGTGAACAAGTGATCCCACTGGAACATGAGAGTGAATTAAGAATAAAATTAATGTCTGCATCCTTTTCAGGTAAGGAATGTTCAGAAAAATACAAACCAACCTAAAGTATGATTATTCTTCATATCTGATGTCATGCTGGCTAACATACTGTGTCTTTCCTACAGATCTAGCCTAGCAACTATATATTCTGTGTTGAAGAATGTAATAGTAAAACACTTTGTGATTTTTTTTTCTGGTTTTTGTTTGTTTGTTTGTTTGGGTTTTTTGTTTGTTTGTTTGTTTTTTATGGATGTGTGTGGAAATAACTTCTTCACACATTGGGAACTGCAAAGGAATCTGTAGATGCTATATGTTCAACGGCATTATGTGGAATCTGGGCTGTGCTTCTTAGACTTTCACTGCTCTTGCTCTGTGTTTCTGCTTTTCTATGGATGAGAGAATCATTGATTGCTTCAGGACCCTGTGTAAGCATTTTCTGAGAAAAGACACTTGTCTGAGGAGCATGGAAGCTGTGATTCCTATTGAGGTTTCAAGAGCAGGCAGAGGTTATCTCTGTTGAGTGGGCAGCAAGGAGATCTTGATGGAGTTTAGTCCTGGACACATTCAATGGCAGCAATATGGAGATCAGCAGAAGTAAAAGTATCCTGATGAAAAACACTATAGGCAGATCTTAATTTTCTCCTTCTCTCCTCCATGCAAATAACTGTGCAGATGTCAAATTTATCTGCTAAAATCAAAGTATAGATGAACGTGACGCTTGTTGCCCCTCTCCTTTTTGGAAGTCCCATATAGCGTGAAGGGTTTGGGCTGGGAGAACAACCAAGAGTGTGTCCGGAGCTGAGAAGTGAAATTCCTGTCTGTTCCCATGCTGATTTGGCTTACCTTTTCAGAGAAAATTTTATCTTTTATATTTACCTTGCAACAGTGCCTATACTTGGGAATAAATAGTGCTGAAAAGGCCACCTCAAGGTGCTGTTAAGGGAGGCATTTTCCTCCTTCACAGCATTAGCACTGGCTAAATAGCATACTTTATTCTGAGACTGTTCTCTTTAGTGATTTCAGTGTTTTGTTTACATAAGAAGAAATCAGTATTTGGAAAATCATCAGTGTGAGAATATTTTGCTGAATTCAAGATTCAGTCCAATTTAAATCTGCACATATGCATAAATGTGCACATATACACAATACTATAATTAGATTATAGCCTTCCTTACTAAAATACATCAAAAGAAATGGAATAATATTGCACTTGTATTTTTACTTTGTAAGAACTTGCATAGTTTAAAAAAACATATTAAGAAATGTCCTTATGAAATAATTCTTCCTGATTATTTTGCTGTTATTTAGCTTGGAGACAATGTCACTGGGTGCTATGATGTCATTAGCATATATGTACGTTTTGCACCTTGTGCATCCAGGTCAGAGGGCTAGCCTTTCTAAGTATGCTGTTCAACATCAGAGCACTCAAACTCACTGAACTCGTGATGTGAATCTTCAAAGACACTGCTGAATAGAGCAGAAGTCTAATTTTTTATTTTTCTTTTTTGAACCTTGAAGCAGCAGCAGCAATGTGCAATACCTGTACTGAAATTTGTAGTAGAAAGTAGCTGAGTAATAATACACAGTGGGACTCTGTTTTTTTAAGGTTTGACAGAATTTGCCAGAGTAGGCTGGCAAACAGGCCATGAGAGCTGAGGTTCTTCCTGTTAGCATTGGTTGGTGCTGTGGTTTGCTGCACAGTCCTCAGCCTCCCAGTTTCCACTGGGCTACATGCTGTGTGAAGGTGGAGGTGAGAATCAGTCATTCCTAAATTACAGAATTACACTCCTGTATTTATATGATGTCTAGAGGCATAATGAATCAACTGAAATCCTTTTTCCAATCAGTAAACTCTGTATCTTTGATTGCTGAAATACACTAAGGAACTTATGACACGTGGAAAGTCTGACATCTGGGTTCAACCCTTGCTTCAAGCCTGGAAAAATGTGGGCTGAACCCAGATTTCACTGGACAGTGTAAAATTCTGTATTGTTATGCAGTATAGCCAGGATTTTTATTGAAAAGCTGTGATTCAGCATAGGTATTGCTTTGCAGAAGAAGATCCCAAGTGACAAAGATGCTCTGATGCAGAATTACATGGTTTATTAAGGAATGTCTTGTCAAGGAAAGTCTTATGTGCTGCTTGTGCCTCACAGATCTCAGTGCTTTTCATCAGCTTAGTATGGTAGGCATCACAGCGTAAAAGGTGGGGTGTTTCTTGGTTGAGCACCTCAGTAATGGTACTAAGCTTGAATCCAAATAACATAGTATTTGCAATCTGTTTCTAGATTTAAAGAACTGTCACTTGATTGGCACTCTCCATATAGGTAGCTAAATAGCTTCCACAGTTTGAGACATTTAGGGTCTTTCTTCTGTTGCTTGTAGATGCTTCAGTAGTACAGGGAGGCACCTTAGGAGAAATGAAGCTGTACATTTTACTGCAGTACTTCAGTCTTAGAAATAAAAACAAGATCTGCTGTGGGAAGACTGTATTAAGATGCTTCGGTGTTTGTACATGATATTCATGAGCACGGAGGAAACAAGCTGCATAACCTTTGTTCCTGGCTGAAATAACGTGCAAACCTGACTAGAATATATTATGTTAGCTTCATTGGAGTTGTGACACTATTACAATTTACACCAGATGACCCTTTTTAAGATTCCTTCAGATTTTTATCAGATTCTTTCTGAACTGTACTGAAATAGATCACTCCTTCCCAAACTTTTATATTGTGTGCCAGCCTAGTATTTAACAGTATGTGGAATATCTTTGTTCTGAGTTAATCCAGTGTTTTCAGCAGCTGAAGGCATTTAGGTGAGGAGCACTGAGGCAGGTGTTTCTGTGCCATGGCAGCTGTGACTAGGGGCACCTGGTCTGCACTAGCTCTGAGCTACTGCTGCCCAGCTGAAATGTCCAGAGAGAAGATTAAGGTGGGGGATTAGATTTCATCCTTGTTAAAACTGTTCTGTATGGCATTATCTGTCATGGGACTTCCTGTACTTTTGTTGTTGGCACAAAGCAAGAGACGGTTATGTTTTTGTCCATGGCCCAGGACCCCTAGTGATGGCCCAGCTTGGCCCTGTGCCGACAGACCTGCCCCACCATGGGGCTGTGTCTAACCCTGCTTACCCTCACAGGGACTGATCCTCACCACCACCTATATGCCCATGACCCTGGGGTGGTACCTGGTGCCCAGGGCTGGTGTTGCCTGCCTGCTGCCCTGCTCTCTGTTGGTGTGGTGGGATAGCCCATGGCCTGGGGAACCACTGAAGCCTTAGCCATTCAGTGCTCTAGCAGTAGTGTAGACATAGGTGCATCCTCCTCCTTGTGCAACTTGCAGCACTGCTAACCCAGAGGTGCCTGCTAACCCCAGCATGTGGTGTGAAGAGGCTGCTGTGTGCTCATGCTTCAGTTTGTGAATAATGTGATCCATTAGTGAAGCTTTTCTTTTTAAATCAAGGCCTTATGTGCAAAACAAAAACACCAAAAGATGGGTTACCGAAGCATTTTGGTCATCAATACCTGTTTATAAGATTATAGACCTGTCCAAGGCATCTCTGGTGAAAAATACGAATGGAAATAAGCCCCATCTTGTGTATTAAATATTTCAATCACATTGATAACAAATTGCACTTAGCGGGAAACTATGCAAATCCAGAAGTGCATATTTAATAGTCATTCACATTTTTAAAACACATTTACAGTAAATCTGCATAACTGCATTAGTGCTTTGTGGTTGATGGATCTCGCTTTGACTTGGCAGAGGATGGGTCAATAGGAAGGCTGCCTGTGTGGGTTTTGTCCATAATAATGGTTGGGTAGCATCAGACCAGGACACACGAAATAATTCCTGCAAATTTTCAAGATTTTGAAGGTTTGACTTAATTAGAAGCCTGAACAGAATATATTTGTACTACATCTGTGCCTTTTTGGTAGTAAAATTTATTTTTTAAGTGCTTATCCCTCAGTTCTATGTCTTGTCTTAGACAGAAATATTGTATGTGAGGTTTAGTGCCTCTGTCTTGGCTGTGGCTGATCATTTTTGTTTCAGCAAAGTCATTATCTCATATTAGGATATAGACAGCCGCAATAAAATTAGAGCATTTTTCACAGTACACCCTTTATACCATACTCATATCCTCAAGGGGTTTATCTGTCAGGAAGAATGTCTGTAGCTGTTATGCAGATGAAAACAAACAACCAAAAATGGTTGAAAAAGAGGATTAAGAGAAGGATATACAAAAAGACATGCATCATTTTGGGAAGAAACCTCAGTGATGGTCATCTCTAATCTGAATTTTGCAACATTTGGTGGGTAGAGATGAAGCCAGGATGCTATCTAGGTTGTAGTCAATAACAGCCATCCTATATCTCAGACATTGCCCACTGACCCTGTGTAGTATGGTAACAACCTAAAATGATATTGCAGCAGCACTGAATTTGATAATCCCACTTCTCACACCAGATGCTTTCTGTAAAGCACAGTTGATACTGCAGACTGCCATAGCTTTCTGATTTGCAAGAATGAGGCTTTTAGGACTAAGGAGCAAAGGAACTCAATAATGAACCGAGGTTCTGTGGAACAACATTCCGGGCCATCCATTGTAAAGCTAGACCAGAGCCCCACCAAACTCCCTGAATGCCATTTGTAGTAGGCCTAAAATGGTTGATGGATTTCCCTTGGGAGATTATTCCAATGTCTAATTGTTCTCAGGGTGAAAAATTTTCTTCTGGAGTCCAATTGAAATCTCCCCAGGAGTAACTTCTGCCCATTACCCTTTGTCTTTTCCATGTGATTTCTTGTAAAAAGGGAGTCTCCATCTTCTTGGTAGGCATCTTTTATGTACTGATACATGGTAATAAGGTCTTCCCTAAACCTTCTCTTCTCAAGGCCAAACAAACCCTGTTTTCTCAGCCTTTCTTCATATGGCAGGTTTTCCAGTCCTCTGATCATCCTCATGGCCCTTCTCTGGACCCTCTCCAGTCTGTCCACATCTTTTTGGTATAGTGGGGACCAAAACTGAATGCAGTACTCAAGGTGTGCTCTGACCAGCGCTGAGTAGAGTGAGGTAATGACTTCATCTCTGCTGGTGATGCCATTGCTACTGCAACCCAGCATCCTCTTTGCTTTCTTTGCCACTGCAGCACACTGTTCACACCCAGATCCCTATTCATGGTAGAAAGTGAGCTTAGTTTGCACAGAACTGAATATTTTCCCTCAAAATTCTTTATAATAAAAAATATATTCAGTCGACCAAGTAGCAGAAATGTTATCATGTGATCAATTGCAACCCGCTCATACAGCACAAAGAAACAGGGATAAAGAATTGCTGTGAACTTTTAAATTAAAAAAAAACCCAAATACACCAAGTATATCTGGATTAATGTATTTGCATAGATGGAATTAGTAGCCAAAGGAGATAGCTGCTTGATAAATAATTCAGAATAGTGTTTTGTTTCTTTGCTAATTAGATTTACTGGACATATTAAATCCAAAGAAATAGAGAAGACCAAATTGTTCATTTTGGATAACACACTGATTTCTGACATATCTGAGATATGCAGCATTTTATGGTAGAATAGATCAGAAAAATAGTTTTATTATGAAATTAAAGAAATTTTTTCCTATTCTCCTGACCTATAGGAAACTAACTGGGAATTGTTGCTAAACAGTCTATTTTAATTAGCAAAGAAGTATTTAATGCTTCTCAGTGGATATACTGACTGAGACAGAGAAAGCCTCCCTGGTTTTAAATATCAAAATTAATCCTAATCATGTGAGCAGCAGTAAGATTTTCCTAAAGGTGTATTAGGAGAAAGCACAAAGGGGAAGAAAACTCCCAAACTCAAGTGCTGCATTTTATTGCTGTAGTCTGCCTCTTGAAGCAGGCTGGAATGAATTCGCCCAGACTGGCAGAGAGGAAAGAGGGAGCGGGAAAAGTCTCCCTCAGATGTCCATTGCAGCTGGGTTATTCAGGCTGTGGCATGGCTTCATGCTGAGGAGGAAGCATGGGGCAGTTCGTATCTTGTTCTCCTGCCACCCATGGGCATTCTTTCCAAACTTGTACACTAGTCTTCTGTCCACTCGTTCCAAAATGCCAGATTTATAGTAGTAACTGAAGGGGGTAAAAGAAAAGAAACAATGGAGAAAGTAGTAGAAGTCCCATCAGAGGAGATTTTTACATAGACTCATAGCAGCAGATCAGCACAGGAGTCATTGTGTTCATTACAGTCAAAGAGCTCCTCTCTCTCTGTTAAATTGCTCTTGTGACTTTAAAGAGCTTTAAACTTTTCCCACATGCTTTGAAGTATGCTGTCCACTGTTTGAAAGTGGGCATTCAAAAACAAGCATTCAAAACCAGCATTACAAAGAAATCTGTTCTTTGGTTGGTTGTATTTTTCCCCATAACCACCACAGTTCAGAAGAAAACAGCAGTGTCACTGCTACAGCAAAAAAGGGTCATTTTGTGGGGGTCAGTTGGCAAACACAGTCTGATATTCTCAACTAAGGTAAAGTGTGATAGCTTTGTTATCAGTGGAGTTACAGCTCTGTACATGTTTACATTTAGCCCCATGATTTTGTTTAGAAGCAAAGGAGACACTATCACAGGACCTATAGAAAAACCGTGAAGAAAATAACTGGCCACAGTGTCATCCCCTCCAGTCACTGTCACTGCCTCTCCACCCCCCAGGCCTGAGTTTTCAGGATAGTTATGAAAAATGAATGCTGACGTAGAAGTTGTCTGAAATAAGGGGCCTTGCTGTCTGTTAACTTACCGGAGAGCTCTGCTCAATTTTTCATATGTCATTCTATCATTTTTCTTCCTTTGTCCCCACATCTTTGCTAGAGCTTCTGACTTAACAACCCGAAAAATGCCTTGTTCCCTGTCTTCCCATTCCAAGATGCCATCATTTTCCTCAGGAGAAAGGAGCAGATCTCTTAAAAATTCCCACAAATGAGAATTCTGCAGGTCTTGAACAGGAAGAAGACAGCTATTTAGTAGAAGTTTTCTTATTCATTACAAAGTACTAAGGCAGAATTATATTTACAGTTCTTTTTGTTATAGGGTTGTCAACCTCACAAACCAATTGCACTTATCTCTATTTAACCTTCAAAATTTTAGTGCCTTGTCTCTCTCTAACTGGCTTCAAATTACCTGCTCCAGAAAAAGAGTAAGTCAGGGCCATGCAAACACCTATGTTGATTGAATCTGTGAACTTTCACTCCAAACTCTAGTGAATTTTACTGTCTTGCAAAGTTTATGTCATTTGTAGCTTCTGTTCCACTGATCATCAAAGACACAGTCTTTAGATGACATTTTAAAAGCAATTTTTATATTAATTTAAAGTGGGTTTTTTTAAGTGAGATTGTAACAAACATGGGCTTGCCTGAAAAGAAGACAATAGTATGAGGAGTTGCAAAGCCTATTTACTAGCATTGTTAGCCTCTTCTCTGTCATTTCCACTCAGTTCAAAAGTTGAGTATCAGATGTGCTATGAATAACAGGACTCTATTTAAAAAGCTGGCAGAGCTGTTACATGCAGCTATTGCTTTAATTTCAGATTAGTTACTAGCTAATCAAGGTGCTGAGGGTTAAATTACTTTTCAATCCCAACATTGACCGTAAGCATTTAAATATCATGAGTCAGAACCTCCCCCACCCCTGCCAAAGTCCCAGGAGGAACTTAGAGAGTAATGACAGTTATAAAAATATTTGAGTTTTCTTATTTGTTTTTCTGCATTTAGAGCCTTTAGGTCATTTTCAGCTTATGTTTTTTCCACTAACTCCCACAAAGACAGGTAGAAGCACTTCAAAAAGGTAAACAGAAAAGGAAATGTGGCTTTAACAAAAAAGCCAAGTATCTCAAGTTGCACGATAAAATTTTGAAAGCTGGAAGTACTTAAAAGCCAAACTTCAGTGAATTTTTTTTTATTTGTCGTGTCATTAAAGTTTGTTTTGATAACCACATGGAACATAACCTGTGTAATCTTAACTCCAGTTTTGAGTTTCTGATATGCACTTACTTGATCTACCATGACTGTGACATTCTTGGCTGTTGATGCTATGTGCCCTTATCATGGACTGGGACTGAACTGCAGAATAACATGAGAAGTGAAGAAGGAACTCTTGAGTCTGGTGGCAACTTGGTCAAAAGGTCACCTATTCAAATGCCATGCAACATTAAGTCAATGTGGCACTGTGAACTACTAAGTTTATCTCTTTATTAAATGCCTAGCACAAAGATAAACCCAAGTCAGTAATTAATGTGCAACTGTATGAATTACAGCACAACAAAATATGAATTTTGGTCAATGCTTTGTTCAAAATATTTTGATTCTGTAGACATGTGGAATTTGGTGCATGGTGTGCGTGGATGAAATGTACCCCTATGTGATGTACAGCCTGAAGATTTCTTGGGTTAGTGCTGTTCCGTGCTTCTAAAAAATCAAGACTGCTTCAGTAGCCAACATGCTTGCACAAGTGACAAACACTTCAACAGTGTCTGTCTCAATACTGTAGTGGTGCAGAGAGCAATCGGAAGAGGATAACGAATGACTGTAACTGGAAGGATTATCAGAGTCTTCCAATAACACTTGTATGCAATCATAAAATCATAGAATAGTTTGGGTCAGAAGGGATCTTTAAAGGTCATCTAGTCCAACCCCTCTGCAATGAGCAGGGACATCTTTAACTAGATGACATCCAACCAGACCTTGAATGTTTCCAGGGATGGGGCTTCTGTCACCAATCTGGGCAACTTGTTCCAGTGTTTCACCACTCTAATAGCGATTTCTCCTCATATTGCAGTTATTTCGGGAAAAGTGTTAGAGAGTGAGTAAATGGCATGGATTTTTTATCATTTTTATAAATATCTTGAACTGCTAAATATTGCTAATCTTTGAATACAATGTGGTTTCCACTGAATGGAGCTTATTATATACAAACAAGTTTACTTACAGTCCTTGTTGCATGACTTTGTTTCTTCTGTGTCAGAAAAAAATGAAATACCTAAAAGGGAAAAACATAACCCAGTGTTCAGGTCTTTTCTTCACAAGAACGACTTTTGAACTGCAATTTAAAGCCAAGTCCTGGCCTTTTGCATTGTTTATGAATATAGCTCAGAATAGAAGCTGTGGAAAATATGGTCTATAAACCCATAAAATAATTTTTCAGTTTAGCTGCTGCTAAAATGATTTCTCCCTTCCACTACTCTGATTCTGTCTGGGGATTTATTTATTTTTTTTTTAATCTTTTGGGTTTTTTTCTTACCCTTTGCATCATATCTTTGCATCTCTATTCACATGATTCATGTGTACTGTTTCCCTTCCCTCTGGTCCCTTTGCATTTGTTTTTTTCCTGTCATTTATATTACGCTTTATATCCCTTTCTCTGCACTTAGATTGGTCCTTTGTCATTCATCTCCTTGCCCCTTTGAAACTACTGCAGTCTTCCTCTAAGTAAGAAACATCTCTATTGCTGGAAATCAGATCTTCACAGGGCAGGAACTTGTCTGCTTTAGTAGGACAGTATCACCTTTTAATGGAGTCCATCTCTGCACATAAATAAATGCATTGCACATACAAATCTACATTCAAGGAACTGAATTCCTGTTGTGGTTCTGGCATGCAAAATTGGAAAAAGCTAGAGTTAAGTCTGCTTGTGCAGGCCATCGCTTATGTACGTTGTGGCAAGGTCTTGTATTACTGGATCACATGCTGCTTTGCTTCATAGGCCTTATGCAACCTGTAAAGGTGGATATGCTGTATTTCATTTACTGCCAAATGTTCAATCTCTGCACTGTCTGTAAAAAGTTAATTTTCTCAATGAGCTTTTTTTTTCCCAGCTCTGTATTCTGTAATTTCCTTAATAATATCCTTATCTCACGCATTTAGTAATCTCCTTCTGAATGACCTGTCTGACATGATACATGAACACTGAAGTGAAGAGATGGCCATCAGTCCCACAGGAGAGTTGTGCCAACCTAAAATACAGCATTGGTTTATTCTTCCAGCAGTGTCTAGTCTTGCTCATCTCTCCCAGTCTTTTACCCATCCTAGTGACAGTCACTCACAACCGTACTTCATTTTGATAAGGCTTAGCCATAAAAATTCTTATGCAATGCCTTGTCTCCAGTCTTCCTATTCTCAAAATGCTTCCGATCCTTTCAGCTTCAGCCCGTCCCACCTATGTTTGCCATGTACCCAGGTCAGCCTCCAGTGCTGCCTACTCCCTTTCTGGTCCCTGTGCCTCACCAGCTGCTTTACCTTCTGGGCAGCTGAGAGGTGGGTAGTGGACCAGTGAAGGATGACCAGGCTCCAACACATTATGACCCAGCAGCTGCTTGCCATGAGGAGCCACTGGCAGTGTCAGCTCCTACAGGGCCCTCCAGGACTTGTGTGCCTAAGCCTTTCATCCTTTTCTAGCAGCCCTATGGCTTCAGTTTGGTCAAATACTGCCCTAAACCAGGATTGAGTCATTGAGAGCGACAAACAGCTAAAATGAGATGGATTATCAGTGCATACTGCATTGATAATAACCCCGTCAAACAAAACTTTTTGCTTATTTTTTAAGAAGCAGAGTGACCTTCACTGCTTTGAGTTACAGGAATAACAGTTTATTATATCTTTCGATATCCAGTCAGGATATAAACCTCCCTTGGATTATGCAGGCTGATGAATTTCAGTAGAAAGGCCAAGGAGAGAGCAGTGCTGGGGTCTGTCTGGAGATCTGACTGGCTCACAGAGATGAGCCTAGTCAGTGTGTGATTGTGAGGCCTAAAGTTGTACTGAGCTTGTTTTCTGCCTGCCATATTTCTGTGTACACCTCAACAGAGTACCTAAGCAGCCTCTGTATTTTACCATGATTCCCTGCTTGAGACTGTGGATCCCACACTTTCTGTTTGCATGAAATTCACACAAAAAATGCTATGCTTTTGGTTTTATGTTTATTTTCTGGAACACTAACCACATATCCTGATGTTCTGTAAGATGGAATACAAATTTTTTCCACAAATGCCTGCAGCATCTCTGAACTCTTCTTGGGTCATGTTGCACATCTCTAAGCCATTGATATTAAAGTGGGAAAAGGAAATGCACTTAGCATCTAGTTTGTATCAGCCACAGCAAAACTACAACCATTCACAGACATTTTGCTTACTCCAGTATTCTGGGTGGGTGGATGTCCAGAAAGAATAAGAATCTGAAACATATTTGACAAGAAGGAGGAATGCTGCAATGCAAAATTTGTGGTGCACTTCATTTTAATAAGAGCATTTCAAGAAAAAAATAATCCCTCTTCGTTCTTGTGTTACTAGGTAGTTAATTAGTTCTTCTGACATTCTGTTAGTCTTCCTTCCTTATTCCTCTAGAACACATCTAGCCTTGTTTTTTGCATTTTTCTGTCTCCTATTGTCACAGCCTTTTTTACTTCAAGTGTTCATATTAATTGTGAGACATTTCAAGAGAAAGTGCATACATGTGGAAAAAAAAAATACGCCTCTTAAAATGGCAATTAAAAAAAATTTAAAAGTCAGAGTACAGAGTTTGTGAGAACTTAGTACTCATAAGAAGTAGTGATGAGTTCCTAGACTAAAATCACTTAGAGTCTTAGATATGAAAGTGCTCTCATTCAAGGACACCTAGCTACAATCTGTGTCACGTGAGTAAATACCATTGATTATTATTTATTTATAACTCCAGCAAATTCTTTCACTCTTTTATGTAAAATAATGTTGTTCATGTCATAGTAGGGAATATTTTTTTGTTAGATTAGAAACTGAAAAATGTATTACTCAACACAGGTATCACTGAAGAAACATTTCTGTCTGATAAAAGGAAGACTGAAAGAGCTTCAAAGTAAACCTGACAGAAAATTGTAATGTAAAACTACACTGCAAATTAAATACCTAGTTTTTTTAACAGGCTTCCAGGCTTCTCTCCTCAATAATGCTGCTACCAGGAAAATGTGTACAAATATGTATATATTTGCTGGAACATTCCCCCACCTAGGAAAACATATTTTAACTATTACCAGTGTAAAATCTAGTGATAAATCATACAGATATTATATTGTTAGCCACAGCTAACAAGCATAGTCTGTGACTCAAATGCTTTTAGTCTAGAATCAAAACACTGGCTTCTATTACTGCAGCTGGCTGGGCTTATAGTGATGAGCACACTCTATAAAAAGCTCTGCTTTTTCTTTCTGTGAACTTGACTGCTACATGCATGCCAAAGTCTGATCTTGCAGTCTTTTGATGGATGTGTGTGCATATGCAGCTATGTTTTTTTAGTGATTGGATTTATTATAGGCAATGGCAATAATGTGTCCTTTCTCTAATCATTCAGAAAAAAACTTGGGGAAAACAGAATGCAAGTCTGCATCTTATAATAATTTTTTTTTCATTCATTACTCAGTTTGCTTTTATTATTTTGAACACTTTAAGTATGACTATTAATTTCTCTCAGGTGAGTTTCTTAAGCAGTTACAGGAATCCTAGCCTTGAGAGATTATTGCTTTAAGGGCTTTAAGGATTCTAAACTGATTTTCAATATGTTATCTGTTATATTTATTATATTGCTGGAGTGGTGCAGTTACAGAACACCAAATAGCCATAGAAAGGCAATCAAACATCGAATGGGAGTAGTTTAAAAAAAAAACACAAAAGATTTATTTTATTTTCATGTCTCGCAGTATTTTCCACTTGACATATTTCAGTTTCTTAGTCCAGTCATCCATTATTTATTATTTCATTTTCACATGAATCCTGAACATTTGATGTTAGACTTTGCTTATACGAAGTTGTAATTTAAAATAGGTTATGATAGCACTGCAAGTCAAGTGAATTACATCTTTTATTTGTCTGCACAGCCAGTTCAGAGTGGAAAATGATGCACGTAGGCAGGATGAGTTTCTGTAGTAAAATGAATTCAAAGCGTTTGAAATTGTCACAGAATAAGTGAAATATGGATCTTGCATCCTATGTGGCTTGTGTAAAGTAATTAATACTTGTGATTATAAGTCCTAAAAGTTTACAGAGAAATTTGTGGTTCTTTCATGAAACATTCCCATGTTACAAATAACTTCATAGGTATGCACATACAGAATTAATGTAATACTGAATGATGTGTTTTAAATCCTGAGATGCTACTGTGACATCCTAGCAAAGCCAAGGAGGTGAGCAGAAGATACGGGTCTGACTTTTGGGACCTATACCTGGAGGATATTTTAATCTCAGATTTTATTCACCTCCTTAGTTAAAAGGAAAATCAGATGAGCTTGACATTGGAATGGCTTTATGAGGCCTGCAGACTGCACACACTTTGAGTCTGAAGGCTTCCTTAGGGGAGAAAGGGTGTGCTGGGAGCATCAGGCCCAGAAGGCTTCTGCCAGGAAAAAAAAAAAAAAGCTTTAAAATTAGGTTTGAGCTCCATAGGAATCCCAACCTTAGAGGCTGCTCAAGAAAAGCAGAAGGCTCAGTTGATCCCTCTGTGGACCAGGCGTAGTTTTTTTGTTTTGTTTTTTTTTCTCAATCCTCTGTCAACAGCCTCCAGATTTACTGGCAGAGGGCCCTCCTTGTGGGGCTGGATGTGAATCCAGCCCCTGTGCTGCTGCCCCAAACCAGCCCGGATCCTTTCACTGTGTCTGTGTGCAAACTGCAGTTGAGAGACAAGGTCATGCCTTTGGTTTTCCACCTATGAGAGTGTTTGATTGCTCTTTTTTTTCCTCTATCTTAAGGCAACATGAAAGAATAGCAGAATTGCAGCTGTCAGATTGCACCCTGAGTGAGTTTACAGATGACACCAGATTGGGTGGGAGTGGTGATCTGCTTGAGTGTAGGAATGCTCTGCAGAGGGACTTGGACAGGCTGGATCGATGGGCTGAGGCCAGTTCTTATGGGCTTAAACAAGGCCAAGTGCTGGGTCCTGCACTTGGGCCAAACAACCCCAGGCAACGCTACAGGCTTGGGGAAGAGTGGCTGGAAAGCTGCTCATCAGAAGGGGACCTGGGGGTACTGATTGACAGCAGTGGAATAGATCCAACCCAGCTGGTCAAGTAGGTCAACAGCATCTTGGCTTGTATTAAAAATAGTGTGACAAGAAGGACCAGGGAGGTGATTGTCCCTCTGTACTCAACATTGGTGAGGCCACACCTTGAATACTGTGTTCAGTTTTGGGCATCTCAATACAAGAAAGACATGGAGGTGCTGGAGCTCATCCTGAGAAGAGCAACTAAGCTGGTGAAAGGCCTGGAGAACAAGTCTTACGAGGAATGGCTGAGGGAACAGGGGCTATTAAGACTGAAGAAAAGGAAGCTGAGGGGAGAGCTTATCAATCTCTACAGCTACCTGAAAGGAGGTTGTAAAGAGGTAGGTGCTGGTCTCTTCCCACAAGTAACTAGCAATAGAAGAAGAAAGAATGGTATCAGGTTGCACCAGGGGAGGTTTAAACTGGACATTAGGAAAAATTTTTCACTGAAAGGGTTGTCAGGCACTGGAACAGGCTGCCCAGGGAGGTGGTTGAATCACTGTCTCTGGATGTGTTTAAAAGCTGAATAAATGTGGTGCCTGGGAATATGGCTTAGTGGTGGACTTGGTAGAGTTAACAGTTGGATTTGATGATCTTAAAGGTCTTTTCCAACTTAGATGATTCTATGATTCTGCTTATTCTGCCAGTCCACAGGTACAGTGACTAGCCTTGAAATATTTTGGCCATTGGTCTGGAAACATTGACTTTTACTCAATTGTAATATATATCAGCTTCTTTGGCGCTATTTATATTGTCATATAAATGGCTCAGCACATTTATTTCAACCACAGACAAAGGCTCTGCGAAAGATATTCAGGTTTTCTTTTAGAGAAAAAGAAAAGGGCAGGTGGAATTTCATATCATCCTACAAAAAATATGGGCAAAACTATGTGGCAAGATAAGGTAGGGCAGGTAGATCCTCAGTGGCAGAAACATGCCTGAACTGTGCCTAAAACTACAACTTGCAGGGAGGTGAGGAGGATACCTGGCAGGATGACAATGGGTAGCTGAGGGTGGAGCAGAAAGCACAGAATTACGACCTTGCCTTTCCACCATTTTTAGGGTGATTTCCACTGCCTATTCAATGACATTGACTATCTTACTGTACTTCTTGAACCTAGGTACTTAAACCTTTCTCTGCTGGGCAGTGTCCAGTCCTCAGGGAATGGCATTTGTTGACATAATCTTCCCAGACTTGCACAAGTTGGTTTGATCAATAGACTTGACTCATGTCCCCTAGCTAAGATGATGTTGCTGAAATGTGTATCCTGCCTTGTGATGTCATTTTTATCGATGGTGACAAGCAAAGCTGTGGAAGGCAGTAGGTCTCAAGCAGGTTCAGGAACACAGGCCAAGTAAGACAGCAGTCCAGATTTTCCTGAGATGCAGTGATTTCTGCATAGCATATGCAGGCAAGCTAACATAATAGTGTTCACAATATAATGTGCTTGCAGTGGGGGTGAATACTGCTATCAGCCATAACGAAACTGGATGGTCTGTTTATATGTAGCCCAGTTTTAATATGAGGCAGGCAGATCATTCCTATATAATTTGGCCCACCTTTTTTTTTTTTCTTTTTTTTTTTTTACTTCATTTTGCCATAATCTTCTAACTTTTGGAGCTAGAATCTGCATCTATTTTCCATATTATTTTCCCTTTTTCACCCAAACTGGTGGAAACAAAGAGAAGAAAAGAAAATGACAAAATATTTTTAGTGTCACAGATTTTAGATTCCTCCCCTTTGTATTAAAAAAAACCCCAAACAACCACAACCAAAAACTTCCCAAATATAAATCCTGATATATTCTGATTGCCAGAAAGTAAAAACATTAAAATGACCAATGTGGGAACAGTAAAGCCAAACTAACCCTATAGTACTTCTCATAAGAACATGGAGATAACTGCACTGTCCCAGACTAAAGTCCCTCTAAGCCAGGGTCCTGCCTCTGATCGGGTTTGCTGGAAAAATTTAATATTTTTTGAGAAAATGTTGTAGAAACTTACTTCAGGCTTTTACATGTAAACACTAGTGCTATTTCTAGCCTGTAAATCAGTGATCTTCATCTGTTTCTTTCTAAATAGTATTGCCATCCCTTTTTCATCTGTTTAACCTTGAGATTCTACTTTGTTTCTAACTAGCACAAAGCAGGTTTTCTAAAGACAGGGGGATCACAATCCTTAAGTCTCTTACTGTCACCAGAAGAAATGTAGGTTTAATGTTGTTATGTTGACCTACATGGCTTCAGAGCAAAGTACATACTTTTCCATTTGATGGCTGCTTGTGCAATGCTGGTGGCACTGCAGTAGTGGTTTTGTGGGTTAAATGTACTCCGTGGCTACTGTGAAAGGAATGGTAAGAGAATTCATAGGCTGGTTCAAATTTAAGTCAGGAGAGGGATTATTGTAAACAGAAAGTATTCTGGAAAGCCTAAAATCATTAAAAATTGAGCAATAGAAAAGATGTGAAGGAAGAAACATAGTTCCTACCCTGGTCAGAAAAGACCAGTTATTTCCTCAGCTCAGCTTTGCTCAGCAAGAGGCTGGCCTGATTGTTGAGCAAAGCTGTTATGTCTTAAGGGCTGAGGGAGCTTTGTACATAGCTACAAGTGGAGTTCAGTTTAACAGTTTTAATTTACGCTGGGGCGTAAATGCTGCACCACTGTTCATCTGCCTGGCTACAGAGCTGTGCTGCTCTAGAGTCACAAACCTTACACTGTTAACAAGTAAGAGGCTGCCATACAGCTAGGAACTGTCAAAATGCCTCAGATGGCCCGCTTTGCCTTTGGCAAATGCTGACTTGCTGATATCAGAAGTTCCCCTAGCATGATTTTAATCTCAGTGTTGTGGTTTTGTGTTTGTCTTTTTTGGTTTTGATTTTTGTTTGTTTATAAAAGTGGAAGAAGATTAAATTACAAGCAAGTCTGTAATAAAAATCAAGGCAAAAAAAGAATTCTTCTGATTAATCCAAAATTAAATGGACTCACCTTGGATATTTTAAAATATATATTTAGATTTTAAAACAGAATCCTTTCTGTGATTTCAAATGAAATACAGAATTGTGTTCTAAGTTGGAATGAAAACTAATATTAAGACAATGTGATTTTTTTTTAAATAATAAAAATTCAATTCCTGCAAGACTTTAAACACAGCCATTTAGTTGAAGCAAGATCTATATTCTACCTTGTATGTCAAATTTAGCAACATAAGAAACCAGACACTACACCCTCAGTGATTAGCCTAGAAAGTTCTGCCCATTATTACTCAAACTGCGCCTTTGTGGAAAAGGTTTTTTCAGTAAGACCAGCAGTATTCTCATGCAAATGAACAAAAATAGCATTAGAAGAGAAAAATGTTACATAAACCCATAATTTTTTTCCCAGCTCTCACCAAGAATTTGGCTCAATAACATGAGCAGCTTGTGCTAACCTTTCTTTTCAGAGACTCGAATGTTTCAGTCGGAGTAAAGAGAGTATCAGGGCTCTTTAGGATTTTAAACCAGCTGTTTAGAAGGGAGAAGTTTCTAACGAGTGATACCTACTTAAGCTTGTGAGCAGGAACACATCCTGACACCAGGACATTTGGAATTAATTCCTTCAAACACAATTAGGATCCCACATGAGATGCATGGCCTGGTAAAGCGTAGGGTTTCCATATGCACAGTTTTGCATATGCAAACAGGTTGCATGCTTAATAATGGAAAATTTCGCAGGGGGGAACTCCTCCCTTATTCTGGATGCATTTATACAGCCTTACAGTTTTCTCTGGTGACTTTCAGAATCCTATTTTTTTTCCAGCTTAGTGTGCATTTATCTGGTCACTGCTTTTCCTTACAAAGTTGCAGAGCATTTGAGGGACTGTAAATCTCCCAAATTAAATAACTCTTCTCTTATATAGCTGAAGTGCTGTATTGTGGGAATATTTTCAGTGACAAATGCTGTATTTCAAGCAGATGAAGTAAACAAAAGGAGGTAAGAAATGGAGTCCATAGTTGTCCTGTCCCTCTTAATGAACCATGCTGTCTTTTGGAACTTCCTGATTTAATTAGGTGCATCATCTTTTCAAAGGTGGGGAAAGCATCAGTTCAATGCAAAATGTAACAGAACTAAACCCACTACTTGTTACTGCTCTTCCTGTGAACCATTATTTTGCATATCTGGTGATATGCTTGGAAAGGTCATTCAGACTAGAAAATATAATCAAGTAAGAGAAGGCTCAGCGGCAGGTTCAGAATCCATAGCCTGTTTGTTGTGTGACTAGTCTTGAATGAATTCAATTCACATCAACCTTAAGTTTTTGACATTGTATGTTAGGTTTTTTTTCTATTTTCTAAGTTTCTGGGTTTATTTACATACCTGTCTGAGGATCACAGGTTGTATAGTCATCTTCGGTTGTCCCACATAACTCTGTCCAAGACATCAGGGGATCACAAACCAATGAGTTTGACAGAAATGTGCTCTCAGTTACTGACTCCAGCATCACTTTAAGGTATTAATACATTAGTTGAAGATGAAAAGATAATATTAAGGACTGAAGTTATAAGGCTATAGGCATTATTCCCTTTCTGTGTATGTAGATCTATGAGATATCATGGCCCATCATCACATAAAATTCAGATGAAGATGAAGCTGAGGTGATGATCTGAAAACTGCAATGAAGGAGGGAACTGAGAAATTCACGAACAATGCATTTGATAACTATACCATAGCTAGATTTATGGTAAAAATTATTGTAATGACACATTCCTAGGAAATTGGTAATGCAACTTATGTATATCAAAATAGGAGTGAGAAACAAATCATTAATTAATTAGAAACATGTAGATGATATTAACATTATGTTTTAATGAGATCCCTGGTAAAAGATTTTGAGCAGGTCCCCATACAAACATATGAAAAAACATTGTTCTGGCTATAAGGATACTCACTTTGTCTGTAAGACACTGCCACAGCCAGTCAGTCAGCCAGTCAGTCACCCAGTCCAGAGTGCCAGGAGATTAACAAAGTCTGAGAAAAAAACCCCACATGTTTTCAAGAGAGATTAATAATTGAGAGTTTATGCAGAACACTGGTTGTACACTTCAGGTAAGAAGGGTCTTGTACCAAAAGTGAGAAAACTGGAGGATAAAGTAGTTGAGAATTGGTGACATTTCAGTGAAAGAAACAAGAGGCTGAGGAAAATATGGTCTATGATATGAACTAAAGTAGGTACAGAAGAAGAGAAATTTTGCCCATCCCTTTGTCTTACATCACATATGTACAGATGCATGGATTTCTCTGTTCTTTGTGACTAAGACTCATGATGCTCAAGACCCTAGGTATCCATTTAGTAAAAATGGTGATAGTTTAGGAGACCCGAAGGAAAGAAGTGGAATTTAAACACATGATTCATTATGTTCATGTCTGCTTTCCTGTTTGGGAGAGGCTGGAAATGTTCCACAGACTAACTGTTGTGAATACGTAAATAGCTCTTGCCTTTCAGACTTCACACAGACCAGTTTTAGCTCTGCTCTTCAGACCTAAGCTGCTTCTGCCTTTCATAACTAATTTCTAGCAGAAAGACACCTGAGATGGTTAGTAGGGTAATAGGATCTTAAAGATCAACATGTAATCAGAAATTATTGCAAAGTAAAAAATTGTCCATATAGCTGTGTATACTGAACAAGTGTGAAGGAGTCTGAAGTTTTCATGGATAGATTGCAGAATTAAAAGAGAGTTCTGATGTTAGTCTAAATAAAGCAATGATGAGATACACGACATGGAAACATTTGGGAGGCTCCTGAAATCCTTCAGTATACTGGAATTCATATATAGGGCAGGGTAATATTTCAAGAACATCACACTTTTACTGAGTCATACTTACATGAATGAAACATATGAGAATATAAACTACTAACATTTTTAGTTAACATGATCAAGAAGTCTATCCTCTATACATTTCTGCCAAAGGATTTAGTGTGGAATACCTCACGTATGTGTATGTATGTAATTGTGACCATATAGTCCGTGAGCAGCATATAATTTTACAGAATTCATACAAAGTGATCCATATGAATCTACTGGGTCCTGTCTTAGAGGATTACCAGAATTTAAGTTTGTCATGGTCCCAATCTGATTTTTTGATTCCTCTGACAGATTGGCCCACACAGAGAAAGGTTCCCAATGTCACGTCTATTTACAAACTACGTAGAAAGTCCAAACAGTGGCATTTTATCAGTTCCAAGTTGCTGCAGAATATAATCCAAAAGTTTTTTTCTGCAGTTGCTTTAATACTTAATTCCAGTATTTTAGTGAGATGATGTCAGCTTACTATGCACAGAATTCTGAATTTCACAGAGCCACATTGAAGAGGTCAACCATTTTTTAGTACAGTGCAAGTAACTGAAAACCAACAAATTAGAAACCTACTCATGTTTAACATCTACTCAAGAGAAAATAATTGTTAACCACAAAGGGAAAAAAAAACCGTTTTGGCCCTTTTAAAATCAATGGGAATGCTTTCAACAGATGAACTTCACTGATCATTAGCCACCAAGGGGTGGCAGGACAGACACATGAAGAAGGGCTGGATAGAAAGTCGGAGAAGAACAGGGAGGACTACGAGTCATTGACAACCCATTTCTATAGTGACAGAACACAGCCAGAGATGTACCTATATTTGTGCAGTAGATGATCCCAGTTAGCACATCTGAAAAGGGTAGAGACCTCCAGGACATGTCTGGTGACAGTTATTTTCTCAATCATACCCTCTGCAGTCAGTGTACTCCTGTTCTTGTAACAGTCATCCCCCCAGTGCAACGAGCAGCCCACTGTGAGTGTACACTGGTACCAGTTCAGCGAGCAGAAATAAACTGCTGCAAGCCCAATGGTGTTTCAGAGAGACTGGTGTATTTCCACAGATCATTGGAGAAACATGTTTTAAGAATGATTGCAAAGATAACCTGTTTAAAGTATCCCCCCCTCCCCCAATTTCCTACAGATAAATATCTGAAATCCGACAGAAGACAGAGAGAATTTTCCCATCAAATTCACCAGGGGAAGAATTTAAAATTATTTCTATTGTTTGTCAGCAGAAAATAATTTACCTCTGATAGGTTCACAAGTTTAAGAGTTACTTCTTACTAGAAATGCAAAAAAGAAGGTGAAAGGACAGTGAATTCGCACTCGGTTTGCAGTATGAAAAATTCCTCTGTTGACTTTTTTTTAGGCTAGTGCTTTTAGTGAGAAAAAAAATTGAAAATGCGACTTAGATAAAAGAATATATTACCTTGCAAGATTATAATCCTTCCTCCATTAGGGTAAGATTTAGTTAGAAAAATAAGAAGCTATTAGTGTTTGCATTGTTGCTATCTGAATAGTAATGACAGATTAGTAGATTTGGTTGCTTGCTTATGAATTTTCATTGTGATTTTTTTTTTTTTGAATGTGAAAAATATATTTGATGAAGGTGAAATGATACCTGAGAAGATGGATGAACTGTTACAAGCAAAGAGAGGTGTGAAATAAAGCTCAAACTATTGGATTTGGAAAAAATTGGAAGTAGGCACATGCATGATTTTGTAGTTTACTGTGAGGAAAACTTACTTCTTGAAGCTAGGAAACTAATTTTGTGAGTGGCAGCCTTGGGCCTGCTGAGGACCAGACCAGGACTTAGAGGCGTGGGGCAAAGCTGCCAGCTTCAATTCTTACCAACAGGATTAACCATATTCAGTGGCAGGCAGCAAAAGCCATTTGAAAAGTAAAAATCCTGGGTTACCTTTATGCAGTTTATACTGTTGTTCCCATATAGTGCTACGGATGTTCCAGAAATTATGATTATGAATATCACTAGCAAAGATAATTTATTTTCCAGTATTTTATGCAAACAGGATATTGATTTGTGTCACATTGAAGAATATTTCACCTTTAGCTGGTGCTGCTTATGTACACACATACATAATCTGCTTAAAAACACTTTGGGAACATAGAAAAGAGAAGAGGCAGGTGTGTTTCTTTTAAACAACGGGGTAACTTTACAGCTTTTGGTTTTACTCCAGCTGGTGCTGGGTTTGAAGAAGCTTTTAATTAGCTGTCACATTACAGTCTCTTTTGAGTTAGTGAGACAGGCCTAGATTGTTAATTTTTTAATAAATATTTGTTGAGGCTCATGTTTATCTCCACCATTAATTCATTAAACCACAGTCAATTGTTGTATCATTGAGAAAACTGGTGATGCACGCATGAGAACAGCAGGCAGTACATCAGTTGGGTGCCTGTTAAAATCATCACAATAAAACCACTTCGACAGCCAACAGCTCTTTAAAAAACAATAAAGAAATTGAGCTTACTTGTAGGTAGGTGATTACTCCAGATGCAGCAGTTAAGTCCAGATGTAGATCTTGGGAACAAGGGGGAACAGGAGGCTTTTAACAGCAGCACAGTGAGGCGCATTGGAAATAAAGCCACCTGCAGGACAGGACACCTTACAGACAGGTTCGTTTGGTTTTTCCAGTTCTTATACACACCCTTTTTGACGACAGTGATAATATATAGCATAACATAGCCCAGGCACTGGGGGAGAAACATTCTCAAGTGCAGAAAGTTTACCTTTATCCTGTATTGGCTTTTCCTTCTTTCTCTAAGAAGTGTTGATTTACAGAAGCATGACTCTTGGACCACCTTAAGCAAAACTGGTTTGTTTAAGCACTTGAACTAAGGGGACTCTCACTCTTTCTTTCATGACCTTAGCATGTAAGAAGAACTATAGAATTTTGTTCAGAGCTCTCAAAGTCCAGGAAGTGGCATTCTCACCACTTGCATCTGGCAAAGTTCAGGATGCAGAAAAGTGACTGGCTTAAAGTCATGCGACAAACCACTGTGGGTGTTATAGAAAGGACAATGCTCACCCGTGTCAGGTGACACATCTGTCTGGCCAAGCACATTGCCTTAAAGATGCACAAAAAACTGCTGGGTTCTAGCTCAGATGCAGCTGCCCTGAGTTGTGAAATGATGGAAAGTAATTTGAATATTAATGGATAGGATGCTTAGCATTAGAAGCAACAGATGAGAGACGTCAGCAATGGATAGAATGAATTGGAGAATGAAGCAAGTACATCTAACATAAAATACTACCTCTAAGTTAGAAATAGCTTTGGTTAGCCTAGAACAAAACAATTTTTGCCCCAGATGTCTATGTTAATTAGTGATCTCTTGAGGACACCTGCATGAACAGCAAGAGTTAAAAATTTAGGCACATATGACACCTCAATTCTCATACTAAAAAGACCTTGTCTTCAATATGCTTTAGGTGGGCTTTGTACTAAGATTTTCCTGTCTTCAAAAATTTTACAGCCAGAAGTGTCATTCAGGATTGGAGGAGAACTGGGGGAGGGAGGAGTGATTAAAGGTGACAAATAACAGATGCAGGAGCTTGCAGGATCCCTTTGTTTTAAGTCATCTTTTCTGTTATGTTCTCACTTCAGGTGAAGGCATTTATTTGCTCCATTACTGTGGTGTCAGGGTGTCTCAAGATCTTCATCATTCTCTCGTGTGTATCTCACGCTAGGGGTGCTGCACAGTGTGTCTGTAGGTAGAAGTGACTCTGATGTAAGGTAATGCTGTTGCATGGTGTGAATACAAGAAGAAGTGACTCAGAGGGAGTGTCACATTTTATTTGCCAAGTATAAGATGGGCCATGAGAAGACACACTGCTAATGAGGACGGTAGAGGGCCACCCAGGTGCAGTGTCCCAGCTAGCCATTTCAGAGCAGCACAGTGTTATCAGGAGACTTGCCTTCAGTTGCACAAGATGATGTCTGACAAATGCAACTGAGGCTTTGTCTGCAGGCTCCCATGTGGTTAACCCTTAGCCTTAGATGACCTCTCCTTCCTTCTCCCCAATGTGCTCTCCTTGATTTCCTTTGACTAACTAAATTCTCTCTCCTCGTTTCTTTTTAATTTTTTTTCCTTAATTTATTATTTCCTTCTCTGCTTGCCTTTCTTGTATCTTTCTCCACTTTTTTTTAAAAATGGCAAAATGATGGATTTTGCTTCCACCAATGGGGAAAATGCCTATATGCTGTAGCAGCTCTGTTGCACACAATCTTTGCAGAAACCCAGTCCACTGTGTGTGAGGCAAACAGATGAGTTTGTGAAATAGCTTCTCACTTTGTCCAGAGAACAATCTGATTTGCTGCAGTGTGGCTTTTGCATTGATAAAGCAGCATACAGATGAGAGATCATACAGACAGGAAATTATAGGTAACTTTGCAAACATCGATAACTGTTTAAATAAGAAGTAGCAGTTACTGTACAGTACAGAAGGGATCTCAAAGGCTATAGGAACACAGTGTGACAGGTATTGCTCTAAGAATGGAGCCACAAAAAAGTATTTCCTCTCCATTCTCTGTCACCCAATGAATGTATTTAAAGACAATTCTCAGTTCTCAAGTATCTCTTTTGATTCAGTCTTGTAGACATGCTTCTGCACTTGCAAACTCATAAGGCAGCACCAGTGCACCAGCTTTGTGTTGCACAAAAGTGCCTGAGCCTTGGTGCTCAGCTCATGAACTTTCAGGTTTAAATAAGGTTGACTGAGCTCTTGAGAGTGGCAGGAAGATGTTATTATTGGGTTAGCCTATGACACCATCTTTTGCAGTTTTCAGTAGAAATTCCAATCACAGAGCTGTCCAGACTGATTGGAGAAGTATTACTGATGAGTGCAAAAGGACACTAAAGATTTCCATAGTGAGATGTTTCTGATTCAAATACATCTCAGCTTTTGACTGTCTAAAATGAACTTTGTCATAGTCTATTAAACTAGGTTCATCTGATATTTCCTCAGTTTATGGCCCATTAATATTTTTCATCTCTCACAATCGTTGGAATGACTCCAAGGAGACTTTGATTTACATTGTACGATCTGGAATGTTTGGTGGTAATAGTACCATAAATACTGATCTAGATTTTTCTTTCAGCTACAATAGCAGAACCTTCATAGAGCCACAGAATTTTTGGAGTTGGAAGGGACCTCTAGAGATCATCTAGTCCAAACCCCTTACCAAAGCAGGTTTGCCCAGAGCACATTGTGCAGGATCGCATGCAGGTGGGTTTTTAATCTCTTCAGGGGAGACTCAACAACCTCCCTGGGCAGCCTGTTTCAGGGCTTCATCACCCTCACAGGAAAGAAGATTTTTTTCATATTTAGATGAAACCTCCTGTGTTCCAGCTTGTGCTCGTTGTCCCTTGTCTTGTCACTTGGCACCACTGAAAAGAGTCCAGCTCCATCCTCCTTGCACTCACTCTTTAGATATTTATAGACATTGATAAGGTTTCCTCTCAGTCTTCTCTTCTACAGGCTAACTAGCCTCAGCTCTCTCAACCTTTCCTTGTAAGGGAGGTGCTCCAGTCCCCCAATCATCTTTATTGCCCACTGCTGAATTCTCTTCAGTAGTTAGTTCACTGTCTCTCTTGAACTGTGGAACCCAGAACTGGACACGGTATTCCAGATGGAATCTGCCCTCACCAGGGCAGAGTAGAGGGGGATGATGACCTCCCTTGACCTACTGGCCACACTCTTCTTAATGCACCCCAGGATACCAATGGCCTTCTTAGTCACAAGGGCACATTGCTGGCTTGTGATTAACTTACTGTCTACCAGGATTCCAAGGTCCTTCTCAGGGCTGCTTTTCCACCTGATTAACTATGCTTCCTCCATTCACTCTGAAGTGACCAACACCAAAAATCACAGGGTTCACTGTCTTGCCATATTGGCGTATGCAACGCACTTCTGTGTAGCGTGATCAGACTGTGTGCATCTTGGGCTATACCTCTCCCAGGCACTGCAGCCCATCCCAATTAAGTTCTGAATTGCCTCTAGCAAAAAGCCAGTGTTTTCCTTCCAAAGCACCAGTCAAAATGTCAAAATATCAAGTAGCAGTAAACTATGAAATACCAGTGAAAAATACCATATCAGCAAGGTCTTCTCAGCATATCTGAGATCATAATGACCTAATCACAGAATGTTAGGGGTTGGAAGGGACCTTTGAAGATTATTGTGTCCAATCCTCCCTGCCAGAGCAGGACGAAACTAGAGCAGACCATGCAGAAATGCATCCAGACAGGTCTTGAAAGTCTCCAGAGAAGGAGACTTCACAACCTTTCTGGGGAGTCTGTTCCAGTGCTCTACACTTACAGTAAAGAATTTCTTCCTCATGTTGAGGTGTACTCCAGCTTGTACCCATTGCCCCTTGTCCTATCACAAGGCATGTTTTGTTTCATCCTTAAGCAAAACTCATGTGAATGTCTATCAAACCAGGGAAAGTTCTAATAGCCTTTTCAAGTATAGGCAGCATTAATGTGACAATGTAACAGACAGTACACTTGAAAAAAAAATAAACCAACAAAATAACAACCTGTCCCAAATATGAAAGATAGGCATTAAGTCCATATTTATATTTAATACACACGGTGAATAACTTTTCTTGAAACAAGTTGCAGGACTCTTTTTCAAGGGACAATACTTAGAGTGCATCCTAATTTCATTTTTAATTTTAGACAGTGTCAGAAGGCCTGATTAACTCTGTTTCCTCCATTCAGAACTGACCAATACCAAACAACTCAAGGTCAACTCTCCTATCCAGTTCAGTGCCTGGCAAGGTTATGGAGCAGATCATCCTGAGTGCCGTCAGTCAGCACATACAAGAGAACCAGGGCATCAGGCCCAGCCAACATGGGCTTAGGAAAGGAAGGTCCTGCCTAACCCATATTACTTCCTTCTATGACTGGGTGACCCATCTGGTAGATGAGGGGTCTTTGCTAAAGTCTAGGTAGACCTGAAGGGAAGTTGTAGTCAGGTGGGGGCTGGGCTTTTCTCCCAGGCAACTGGTGACAGGATGAGAGGACATGGCCTGAAGCTGTGCCAGGGGAGATTTAGGTTGGATGTTGGGAAGCACTTCCTCACAGAAAGGGTGATAGAACACTGGAATGGACTGCCCAGGGAGGTGGTGGAGTCGCCGTCCCTGGAGGTGTTTAAGAAAAGATTGGATGCTGCACTTAGTGGTGTGATTTAGCTGATGTCGTGGTGGGTGTTAGGTCATAGGCTGGACTCAATGATCTCAGAGGTCTTTTCCAGCCTCAATAATTCTGTGATTCTGTGATAGCAGAGGATGGGATACAAACTGTCAAATCTTTATCCCTGTGTACATAGATCCTCTAAACCAGAATCATGCCACTTTCCGCAGAATAGCAAAAGTTTCTGGGAGATCCATCTGGTAAAAGATATCCTACTTAACCAAATGGACTGTCTGAACTAACCTCTTTTCTCTTTCACAGAAAATTTCCCTACAGATCCTAATATACTTCTGAAGAATTGTATGAGAAACAAAATTCTGAAGGTTTAGTGACACACATGAAATAGGTTAAGTACTCATCACCTTGTTGAGTGTGTCTCATCCTGACATTTGCAGTGAGGATAAGTAACAGTACTCCAAAAATCAAGGTGGTTAAGTAGACTGATATATTACTGTGATGTGATTTTGGTTTGGATTTCTCAGGCACCAATGGTCATAGACACACCTCTCTGCATACTTCTTCCATGGCAGTCAGCAGGAAAGGCAGTGCAGAGCAAGAACTAGAGATTCTCCCAAGCTGTTTTCCAGCAAGTGGAAGCTTGGGCCAGGCTGGCATGAACCTTGGGGCCATAGATGAAACTGTCCTGTACAAAAGAGAGTAACTCACACAATTCCTTGCAGGGGTTCCTAAGAAACTAAATCCCGTGGATCTGAGAAATGGAAAAATGAGAAAATTAGATGTTTTGCACATTCCTACATGTCTAAAAGTCCTCAATGTCCCTGCAATGATCTGCTGATTAGTGATCCTGACAGTAATTCATGTGCCTACCTTCTGCAGCACTGCAGCCTTACATAGACATGCCTAAAGTCTCACAGTTCTGATAGCACCCTAGTGCTCAGCATTTATGAGCGGCATGAATAGTTAATTATTCAGACTTTGCTGGGTTTTATAGAATCTACTCCTACAAGTTTTCTCAGTCTCCCAAAAAGGTACAGATTTTCCATGTTGTTTTTTTCTATGCAATCTCACTTAGAGACAGTACTACTGACTAGAGACAGAAGAGTCCGTAAGTGATAATACAATTAGTAACATGTTTGAACAAGGCTGCAGCATATCACAAATTCCCAGCATCTCTTTAGACACATCATTCCCTTGTATCCTAGAGATCTTCTCCACCAGACACGGTGGAGTTGGAGAATGATGGAAGAACTGACAATGTCCTTGGGATTATGTGGCATGATAATTTTATGTTAAAGATGCCCATGGTGCATATTTTTTGCTCTAAAAATTTTTTGTGAGAAGCCATTGTTGAATGTTTTAAATATTCAAATTAAAACTGGTGGCAGAAAGAAATATTGAAAAAAATCAAAGCTTGACTAGAGCCTTGATAGTGGCGAGTAGGCAGCACTTGAGCTTTTTGAGTTTATCTGGCAACAGGTGTTTGCATTTCTAGATTGAACTAGAAAGAAAACATTGGTTCTCCAGACGGCCCAGCAGCACAGCTTCAACTTCTCTATAGGAAAGGCTGCATTGTTGGATTCACTTTGGTGCAGGAAAGATTTTTTTTTTCTGCTTTATAACTCAAGCAATGGGATTTACATTACAGAACAACTTTGTTTCTTTTTCTTTTGCCTTCTGCTTGACACAAAGGAAGCAGGGCCATAGACTTCACACAGCCATTAATCTCTTCACCTGCAGTCCAGTTCACCAGGATGGCAAAATGGTTCTACTGTTAGTCCTTACTCTTCTTTTAAGTACATTAGCCACCTCTCAGTTTTAGATGCTATGAGTGGGCAGCTGCTTCAATAAACAACAGTATGTGGATGTCTCCTTCCTAAGGAATGTCAGGTGGAGTCAGAACCATTTTTCTCATGTCAACAGAAATGAGGGTCAAAATGCATTACACAACCTTCTGTTATATCTTTATGATTTTTTTTTTTTTATGGAAGAAAAATCAAAGGTGTGTCTTCGACCTTTGAAGTATGATGAAAATTCTTCTACAGACTAAACTAAAAGGGTTTAGGAAACAATAGTGATTAATCCAAGACAGTTTATGGGTTAGAAAACAATAGGAGATCAATTTAGAGCTATGAAAAATATTACTTTTTAAAAATACTTTTCATCTGTTTATTAACAAAGACCATAAAAAAAGTACAGGAGATTTCTAGGCTTACCTGAAGGGTCTCAAGTAAAATAAAGTCAAAGCAAGGAACTGAAGGTAAAGGATCCCACATTTACTTTGACCTGGGAACCATCATCTGTATGTATTTGGTATCATTTATCATTTGGTGCCCCCTGAAATTTTTTTGACCTTTCCGTTTCAAAACTGTGGGACAATAAGGAAGTTGATTTTAAGGCATGCATATCTGCTGTAAGCTTCTTGGTTTAACAAATCTGTCTGTGTCTTGGGACAATGCATTTAATCATTTTTAAGTTGAGGTCAGTTTTCCTACTCAAAAGGAGCCTTGGGATGAAGGGCTTCATGCATAAAAATGGTGCTTTAGGTAAGTCTGAACATAGCTATACTTTTCTTCACATCTTGTAGATTTTGTAGCTTTGTAAGCTTGAGTATCCTTTCTTTAAGGCCAGTGCCCTAACTGTCACTGTAAAAGCAATCCTCCTCATGCTTTGTCTCTGAGAATTATTGAGCTTAATGAATTAGTCCATGCAGTGTGAAATTGCATCTCTTACCCCGAATCTGCCAAGCTAGAACAAAGCAGAGGGAAGGGCAGTAAATAAATCCTTGAGGGGAAGCCTGCAGAAAGCATGCAGCCAATTGCGAAAGTTGTGCAAAAAAATTTCTCTCTTGACTATCAAGTCATCATCAGATGCTATGATCCATAAGGTTGAAAAAGTTTATTGCCATCTTTCTTTGCATTACTGCAGTGGATAATCATGCTGCTGTGGTTGTTGAAGCCCAGCTGCCACATTTGCCTTGGTGATAACTACCCGCATCAGCAAAATCTACAGGCAGCCCTCCTATAGATGTTTTCTCTTAGGGATCAGTGTCAATCATCATCATTCTTAAGACACATCTTCAAGAATGCAATGTCCTATTAATACAGCAGCAAAGAAATGGAACCTTTTTACCTCCCACGTGTTTTCAGTTTAGTTTTGTGTAACTCTAAGAGAGCTCGTGTGGGTCAAGCCCTAACATGCCACTATTGCCTCCAAGCCCAGCAATTCTAACCAGGGCTGTGTTTCTTCCTCTCATTGCTGTCCCAGCAAAAATAGCAAAGGAAAGGGAAGAAGCATGAAGTAGGAAAAAGGAGGATAAAAAGTTAGAGGTGCTGGTTGCAGCATCAGAACCTGCTATAAGGGAAGGAAATAGGACCTAGGACAAACATTTCTGCAGCTGTATTTGGAAGTCAGACAAAGCAACCGGAGTCTTTGCTCAGCAGGGTTTCCACAGCATATTGTAGCATCTGGGACATTCCCATCTCTTACTGATTCCAGGTGACTGGTTGAGAGCCAGGCCTGAGCACAGACTGACTGACACAGTCTTGCTGTGTCCACATAGCAATGGGATTCCATCCCAGCCAGAGGACTGCCAGAGTGTATTGTGCTCCGCACATAGCCTCTGGGTGCAGGGTGGCAGCTATGACATCAGAGATGGGCATGTGTCCTTCTGTCATTCCCAGTAAGTACACTGCAGGACATGTAAGCAGCCACCAACTTCACTACTATTTCACTATTTGTGGGGGAGAGGATAAGGGAAGGCAGCTTTGCGGCTCCCCGGTGAGTAGAGCAAATCCTCAGTAACTCACAGTTTTAAGTTGATGTAACAGCACCATTTGCCTACAGCACACTGATGTGTTTTGAGTTCTGTCTTCTCCCCACATTTGCTGTTCAGGTAAGACAGTTTTCCTCCTTGTGGTCCTGTAGTGAACTGGAAAGCCAAGCTTTTGGTGAAATGGGTGAAACCTGATATCTGATACTTTGCTAGCACTGTATAAATGCTTACCTATATTAACAGAAAGCATTAGTATCTATTTAAAACATAAGGGTCATCTAACCCACGGGGACTGGTGACATTTTCTCAAGCAGTGATCTCTCTGCATCAGATCTTTTGCATTCAATGACTGCTTTATTTGTTAGCTCATGAGAATTCAGGATGAGCGACAAAACCTGCAAAGCTAAATTCAGCTAGTGTGGATGTCTTCGACCTCACACAGTGTTCATGTGCATCCTCCCTGCTGCTCTCTCCCCTGCAAATCATGAGAAGCAGCTGGAAAAGCTGCACAAAACTGCCAGCTGCACTATCACTCACAGCCTCAGGTTTAAACAAAAGGTCAATGTAGTTCTCAAGTGAGAAACTTTAGATTAAAATATAAACAGATGAGTGAGAAATGGTGCCAAGCTTGGAGGGATTAAAGGATTCAATGAAAGATGAAACTTCAAGAAGTGTTTGAGCCTGTTTCTTAATCCTTGAAACTCAAAGGCACAGAAAAGTAACCTCTTAATTGCTACACACCTGTGCATACCTTTGCCACTGCCTGCAAATTCTCATACATGTTTTAGTGACCAAAAAAGTGGACATCTCTCAACCATAGAATTGTACATTGTTCTGGTTAAATGAACTCTTCCCTCTGTGTCCATGTATGAGTCACACAAATTCTCTTAGAAGCACAAAGTCTCTCTCAAGGAGAGGTTCATGACCTGAGGCACAAGAATCAGAGACTGGAAATACCCATGACAGGCTTAGTTGGAAAAATGAGAGTCCTTAAATCCTGCAAGACCACATGGTCTCCTGGAGATTT
This sequence comes from Megaceryle maxima, assembly GCA_024605025.1. Taxonomy (NCBI): domain Eukaryota; kingdom Metazoa; phylum Chordata; class Aves; order Coraciiformes; family Cerylidae; genus Megaceryle; species Megaceryle maxima. The sequence goes on along the minus strand of JANHGN010010356.1, from coordinate 134,462 downwards.
GCAGACGAATGGGAGTAACTGAGTAACTAGTTGGACTTCTACAAAATTTTTGTCACCTTCAGTGGTACAACATAGAAGGGCAAAATGTTCACTGATTGAAATTCATCTGGAGGATAGAGACAGGAAAAGAGCAGTGATTCTTCTCCCCAAATTAGACTTTTGATACAGTGGGTCAAATAGGTATGTCTCTTTCCACTGGAAGACTTCTTTATAAACCAGAATACCATTAATACTGCACACTAGTTTCTTGGCAGAAAGTGTTGCTTTGGAAGTCCTTTTAAACTATGGTCTGGAAGCTCAGTGGTCTACATAAGTCGTTTGGGACCCAGTGAAGGAGAGACTCGAAGTACAGCCCAGGGACCACAGAAAGCAGCTAGCATGAGGGACAACTGTACTTGAATTCTTGTCTTGCTAGGCATTTCTTTGGAAAAGTACACACATTTGACCCTTTGCTTCACTTTAATCCTCAAAATAGGGGTATCAGTAATTTGTGCTGTACAGAAGCACAGTGAGTGTCCGTCACTATTTGGAAAGGTCTGTTTTGAGCTTGTCTGTCTGTCCTTGAAAAGCCTGTTCTAATGTTTCATTATGCTGAACTTCTCCTTCAAATGACCTTTTAAGATATTGTCGAAGCAGCCAGATGAATCTAACCCTTAACTAGATGGCTTCCAGAAAGAAATGAAGTTTCTTCTGTTTCTCAGGAACATTGTGCAGAACAAAAAGCTTAATGCTGTCAATGCTGTTGGCTCAGACGATGCTTTTGACATTTCAGGAATTAAGCAAGAAGGATTAGCAGATAAATGACACATTGTGCATGAAGAACAATCCTTAACCCTTCACACATCCCAAAAGGATATATGCATGATTTGGATAGACAATGAAGAGTCACTGGAGAAGGGGGCATTTGGCTTTCCTTTTGTCATTACAAAAGATTGACATTTGAATGAAGAATCCCAGGGAACTTGGTGGAAAATCTGTAAGTGTTAGGGCAGATGAGTGATAGGGGAAGGACTGTGGGAGTGGGCATGCTGCAAAGTTTTGTGTGCATGACAGAAAATAGATCAGAGAAAGTGTGATGTACTGAGTTCACAGGTCCAATTTACGATGGGGAGGTGGAAAAGTGACTTTCAGGCCACTACTGCAAACAAGGAAACATCCTAGAAAGATTGTCACTGCGGTGCTGCTCAGGATTTTGCAAAAGCAGCAATGGAGCCAGTCCTTGCCTTAGCTCAGGAGTTCCTCATTAATTCCTCATTAATAAGGCACATTGACATTGTAATTTGAGCCTGGGAATTATGTCAGAGGAGAATGAGAGGGCTAGTGAAGAAGCAGGATCTCTGAAAGAAAGCTATAGATGCAGATGAGTGTAAAAATGAAGACAGAGGAAAAAGTGATAGCAGACATAGCAAGATTTACCTAGAAATCCTGGGAATTGATGACCCAGTCCATTCTTCTGTTTTGAGGCAGAATCAGCATCCAGATAACATCTGAGGATTTTTTTTTCCAATCTCTTTTTAAAAACCACTAGTGGAGAAGGTCTCTCAGCTTCTCTACGTTATCCATTACCATGCTGTTTTGTCAGCATGGATTCAGGCTGGAAGGTGGCCAGACACCAGGAGCATCTTCACTCCTGTAAAAAGTGTTCAAACTTTATCTGTTACAAACAGTACAAGCTTTCCATTCACACGAAAAGTGAAAACAATGCAGCATCTTTTGTTGTCATGCTCTGGTACTGGGATAGAGCTGTTCCGCTTGCCAGATCAATGCCCGCCAACATCAGTCACACTTTTGGCCATCTTGTTAGTCATTGTATTTTATCTGGCCTTGTGTAAAAGCTCTGAAAGAATCAGAATGTAGAATGTTATAGAAGATAGATTGAAATCTTGGCTAAGATAAATTATCCTGGCTAAATGGAAAGTTAAATATCATAACCTTAAACTCGAGGATTAAGCTACAGTGATTTAAGGCTACATAAGAGCACTGAATTGGAGGTTTAACATGCTTTAGCATATACATATCAACTTCACACACTTAACTAATTTGTGTGCACTTTCCTGAATAAATAAATGACAGTCAAAGGTAAGCCAGGAAGCTGAATGGGGAACTAACAAGTATAGCAACCATTGATATATTTTTCTTTTTATATGTACCTCTGCTAGGACTATAACATACTATGTACCTCCTATTATCACTTGGTTTACAGGTATAATCCAAACCAACTTTTTAGTGAAGAAGTTTATAAGGTGTATCCTTATTGCATGTCCAGTTCATTTTATAACATTGAAATATTGTCAGGTCCTAGCACACTCAGGCTGTACCAAGGCCAACTGAGATAGTAATCAGTTGTCATGCTTTGAGAACATTTGCTTGTAACGTGTGTCTGTGCATTTATATAAGGGAAGAGTTGGAATTGAGGTGCCATAGGAGAGTGCAGGCAGGGAGCAATGGGGAACTGCTGTCCTGCTTGTGTATTAAACACTTGGAAAATGAGGAAAGTGTCTTTGTTCACTTCTGCTGTTGAGATTTGCAATGATGTTTTCAAAGCTTCTGTTTTCCTTTGGGATATCTCAAAGTCTGCATTAGAATAGCATTAGCAGTCTTACGGATAAAATGCAGCTTATGAGAGCGGGATACAGTTGTTACCAGATAGTGCTTTTGCAATGACCACCAATATAAGCTCTACAGCGCAAGTATTACTTTTTGAGCTATCTCTCTCTCTCTTTTTTTTTTTTTTTTTTTTTCTTCAATGTGAATATTACCTCTTTGGAAGGAATCTTTAGCATCCTATGGATTTTTACTAGGCATTTTCATTTTCAAACATGTTTGTATATTCTGTCTGGAAGAACTCTTTAGTGCTTAAACTGACTAATTCAACTAGTCACTTGATGGGGTAAATTTTAGAGTGTGAATCCCATTAAGATAGATCAAATCCTTTAAGATATACACGTGATTAAGCATAGGAAGGTAGGTAGCATCTAAATTGTTCATCTGTTATTGCAATATTATTCTAAAAATATCTACCATAACCTCAGCAGAAAGCAGGTTTGGATTGTACAATGTGGACATGTTTCCATAAGAATTCTGTCCAGAGCTTTTATATATATATGTCAATTCTTGTAAGCATTTCACAAAATGGACCTCAGATCTGAAACATGTTATAGCATCAATTGACTGTCTGCAGTAACCTTACATGAAACAGACTCATTTTGCAACCATCCCTCTTATTAACTCATTAGGGAAAACAAACAAAAGAATAACAACTTGATCAAGGAAGGAATTAAGTCTTGTGGCACTGAAAACCTCAAACTCGCTTTGAGGAAGAGAATTTTAAATAATGCACATCCTTAGAAAGTAGACCATAACATTTTTACATACAAATCTCACAGTCTTTGTAGTTTGAAACCAAAATGTGGATATCGTTAATTTATGAAACCTTTTTGTTTGACTGCAGGGTGGAAAAAGTTGATTGCTTGTTTAAAGTCTACTTCCATTAAAAACAAACAAAATCCCCCCCAAAACAGACAAAAATCTAGGGAAATAAAAAATAAAGACTCTGGAAGGACATATGCATGGCTGGAATCCACAATGATATGTAAAGGAGCAAGATTACTATGTTAAGTGTACTCAGTCAGGCATGGTCCCAGGCTGAAACAAAGAGCAGGATTCAGAAATGGATTCAGCCAGTGAGTCAAACTCTTGCTTCTCTTAGCATTGGTTCCAGGTCTGAGTTCACTACTCATCCTGGAAATTTCTCCTTGGAACATGCAGTTAATGCTTGACAGGTGTAGTAGAGGCTACATGGGCAAGTGTAGGGGCTGCATGTGCTGCCTTCCCAAGCAAGTAGCAGTTGTCAGTGAGGAAGGTAGCTCATGATGAACTAACCCCTCTCTTTATGCCTTCTTGTTGCGAAGCAAGATCCAAGTCCCTAGGCAGAAGTTAGGAGATCTGTTTTTTTAGGTACTAGTCATTTTTCTGATGTCACTGAATGCAGTGGAGCTGAGGAATCTGCCAGGGCAGCAGTTTTTCCACCAGAAAATTTCCTTTTGTCAAAAATTGAAATATTTTGTAAGTATTTACCAACATCAAGAGAACATTGCTTGAAATGGGATTCTTGGTCAAATCAGACAGTGAGGAACTGTCTGATTGATACAAGTAGGTGTAGCTATGTAGCAATAGCAGCATGGATACGCAGTTTCTTAGAGTAAAAGATAACTGTAACTACAAATAGATTTGATATGGTATATCCAGTTTTGGATATTGTTAACATTTATCAGTAAATTCAATAGTGAGTAGCAGCAGCAGTCATTTTATCAGACAAGCATCATAAACTCTGTATTTGACTATATATTTACTATGTGACATTTCATTATTTCTGAAAGAGCACTGTGCTGGTTTTGACTGGGGTAGTGTTAATTTTCTTCATAGTGACCAGTATGGGGCTGTGTTTTGGATTTGTGCTGAAAACTGTTGATGACAGAGGGATTCTTTCGTTACTGCTGAGGAGTGCTTACACAGAGTCAAGGCCTTTTCTGCTCCTCAACCACCCCACCATTGAGTAGGCTGCAGTAGCACAAGAAGGTGGGAGGGGACACATCTGGGACAGCTGATCCCAACAGACCAAAGGCCTATTCCATACCATAGGATGTCATACTCAGCAATATAAATCTGGGGGGAGAAAGAAGTAAGTGATGACATTTGTCTTTCCAAGTGACCATTAAATGTGATGGAGCCCTACTGTCCTGGAGATGGATGAACACCTGCCTGCTGATGAATGAATTCCTTATTTTACTTTGCTTTACTTTACTTTTGCTTTACCTTTTAAACTGTATTTATCTCAACCCATGAGTTTTCTCACTTTTACCCTTCCCATTGTCTCCCCATCCCACCACAGGATGAGTGAGTGAGCTGTGTGGTGCTTGGTTTCCAGCTGGGTTAAACCCACCACAGCATTAATCCTCTTCTTGCAACTGCTGTGCAAGGGCTATAGGGTACATTGCCGTCATCTGTTCTTTCCCTGATACCTTTTATGTTATTGCTTTAGCAAGGGGAGCAAAAACAAAGTAGCTTGAAAGAAACCACTTCACACAAACCTGACAGTCATCTCCCATTAAATGACACAATACTGTACTCTATTTCTTAGATGCTCCATTAGTGGAAGACAGCTAAATACTGTTAAAAATCAAAGGGAGGAAAAGAAATTGTGGCCCCAGTTGAGGAAACAACTGAAACACGTGACAGAGTCTGCCACTAATGTAATTCTCAAAGCTGCTGATTTTGGAATTTAATTTCAGGTGTCCCTTGGATCTTCTCCGCTGTAGAAACATTAAATGATCTTTGCTGACTCAATATTAATCTCTGAAAGTACTGCTAGATGTTTTCTCTTTTCCAAATTACAGAATCCTTGGAATTAGCCTGAACTGTAACTCATCATTTTAATTCCGCTTAATGCTACACTTAATTCTTCTGAATTTTAATGAAATACTTGTGTTCCAAATAGGCTCAGATTCTTTGCATCTTTCAGTTACCATATTGTTGTTGTTGCAGAAATACTCTGCAATCACTACACTGAGACCTACTCATTGCCAAACAATCGGATGACCTAATGGCTCACATTTGGCTTCTTGTCTTTTCAGTCTTGTTTCCTAAGAAAGGCTGTGTATGTTTGTAAGCTCATATGCATCTTTCCTGTCTGCCTCCTGGTATCTCGTGGAGCTATTGGCCAGTTTTAACTTTTATTTGAAACATGGGTAGCAGTCTCAACAACACCACAGGTTTGATTGAAATGGTCAGGTGAGGAAACAGAGGAAACTCTTCAGGTTCCTCAGTAAAAGACAACATCTGTGCAGTGCTGCAACACCTACTAGACAGAAGAGAATCCAGACAAGACATATCTAACAGTCCTGCTGTGGGAAGACACAGCCCACATGGGTTTTGAGAACTGTGCCAGAAGACTCAAATCCACAGGCAGCCAGGATTTCTTGGTCCCAGTGCTTATAGTGCAGCTCCTTCTGACTTCCACCTTTTCAAGAAATTCAGTGCTTTAACAAATGAAGATGGGGCACTCCTCTGATTGAAGAGAGGAGAAATGCTTAAAAATGTATGAAGACATTCTCAAGGATGTATTTCTTCAGAATTAAAAAATATGTATGGGCTGGTATAGAAGTGCAACAGGTTGAATCTATATAATTTTGATTTTTAGAATTAAAGCAAACGCTGATTTATTTATTTATTTATTTTTTTAAACTTTATTTTTTGCATGCCATACCTGGATTTTGTTCAGGAATTAAATCAAAGCCATTCCTAAACTCCAAGTTTCCCCAGACTCACAGACCCACTTTTATCTTATGAGTTGCACAGATTACATACGTCAAGTGAGACAGATCTGATCTGCGATGAGTAAGTCAGGGGTTCCCAGAGTTGTGCAAAGTGATTTAGAGGCAGTAGTTACTCCTTCATTCTTTTCAGGGAAAAAACAAGATCTGGGGGATTACTTATATTAGTTTTGGCTTGTTCTCCACCAGATGGTGCTCTGTCCCTTGTCCTGAGGTGGTGTTCAGTTTCGGTCAACTCACGCTCGGCCATATTAGCCCCTCTGCATCTCTTTATCCGTCTCTGCGCAGACTGCGCCTGGTGCATTGCACCCACTTTCACAGGTCAGACCTCCAGCTGTGCATCACTGCTTTACAGGGGCTTTGGAATCTGTTTGGTTCTTCAAAACCTTATGCTTCATTGCAAAACGGTGGTATTGTGGCTGAGCCCAATCATGTTGTGTCAATACATCCCAAAGCTTTGTTACCACCATACCTGCTCACCTTTATGGCACTGTCTGAGACAAACAGACCAAGAAATGAGGTATCCTCTGTGTAATTTCTCACACCAGCATGACTGTAAGAGGTCACATGGTACTGATCAAAGGTGGGATTATGACCTGCAATGGAATGTCTTAGCTCTTTGGAAATTGTGTATTGGTTTCTCCAGACTAGGTCTGTATCACTGTAAACAGGTGGATGACATGACAAATTAAAAACAAAGGCTGAGTCAAGCTGGAAACAGATCTGATTTTACAGTGTCTACATCCTGTGATTTCCAGAGCTTGCACTTGCTGCACCTGCCTTGACACTAGGCTGTCTGCTCCTTCCTTAGGGCAAGATCTAAAGTTGCCTTGGCCAGTGCTAAGGCATTTTGGCCCACTCAGAGAAGCTCACCAAAGAGCTGATTTAATTTCTTTTTGTATCTGGTACCAGGAAGACAGCCAGCAAAAGATGCTGTAAAGGCTTCACTATCACTACTAAGAGCTCTAAAATGTATAAAAAGTTAACATAGTGTCCTATGACATGTTCCCTCTCATTTTAGATGTATGGAGAGGCACCAATCATAACAGTAAAGCCATTAATCCACAAGTAACGTTCCTGGGACCCGACAAGCCCTCAGGCACTGTCTGCTTGGTGGGGGCTACAGAAACAGCTGCAGTCCTGTCCTTCAGCTATCAGCATACTCAGCCTGCTCACAGATCTCCATAGCCCTCACCTCTGCCTGGATCTCTTTTTAAGAAATCTCGTGAAAAACTAAGCATACATTTTAATGTAAGGTTTTCCTTTTTTTCTTTCTTCTCCACCATATATTTAGCCTGCTGCCAGTTCCCACCCTCCCTGACCTGTGATAGTGTATTCTTGGTGGTGTTAGAGAGATACATCTGCCAAATGGATGACTCAATGATTAACCCAGTGTCAGGAAGGAATAGGTGGGGGGATTCCAACAGCTGATATAAATAGATGGTGGGAAGGATTTGCCTTTCTATAGCACTCTTATACTTTGCTCTGATGGTCTTAGTGGGCTAGAAAGGAGGCAGGTAAGAGATTGTAGTTGCACAGCTAGGCCTTTTCATAGCAAGTTCTTAAACTATTTTATGGGACTGAGAATTATCACTTATCCATTCACTTCTTCATGAAATAAGACAGATATGTGCCCAAGGCACACAGTGAATCAGTGTTGAATAGGTTTACCTGGGCTTTAGCTTGCAACTGTCTAATGCATTTGGACCCTCTGTAACAGCAGCAGATTTAAAGAGGGAAAGAAATGATTAAAGAAAAACTTGGTGAGACCAGATGATTGTAATAAGCCTGAGACTTGTAACAGTTGTGTCCTATCCCCTCCTGTCAGAGGCTGTTAAATTCACATAGGTCCTTTCATCCATAGATCAACTGCCATCTTAAAAACAGTTAGGATTTTTGCTGGAAAACTGAAGTAAAATTCCCTTTTTTTTACTTCTTTTTTTTTTTTTCTCACCTTTTAGTGGAAAAAAGAATTAAATTAACAGTGAACAACTGAAATAGATTTTTTTTTCAGATGACATGATTTTTCATGACCTGTTTTTCTTATTTATTTGCCATTGTGGATATTTAATTTAGTTAAACAGCAAAAAGCATTATATTTTCCTCAATGACAAGCAGATAAGTTCTACAGATAACTTCTTCACAGGCTATCCATGTGCAGAAATGGTGACCAGTTGCATGGACCTTGAGAGCTGCCCTGAGCTTAATTTTCCTTCATGTTTCAGTGATGTATCAGATCATGTTATCTATTGTGAAGTCTGTTCATCCTGCTTTTTCAAATGCCTAGATGCTATAACCTTAATGGACAGATGGACTCATAAGAAAAGATGGGGAAAAAATATACTCCCATGGTTGTGATTATAGTGGTAGAGCCATTGCATGTGTTTATGCAAAATACTTTAAGGATTAATGACAGAAAATCCTATGGCTCAATAGCTGTTTGTTAGTACAGATTAGAAAGTCTGTTCCAGTTTGCTTTTTCCCTACCTAGAATTTTGCCCTCACTTTAGAATCAAATCATAGGAGTGGGTTTCTCATCTTCACTCTCCAGTTACCTTAATAGTAGGATACATTTTCCCCTTCAGAGCTGCTTGATTCCCCTGTCTCTGGGAACAATTTTTGTCAGATGACCCAACACTACACTGCATTGTGAAAATCGATTTGGAAACAGTCACAGTTCTGATGAGCATGGGACAATAGGTCACAATGCAATATGTGTGCAGAAGAGTTAATCCAACAATAAGTGTTTTTATCTCATCAGGCACACAGTTTGAAACATTTTAATTCCAAGTGGCAGAGATGTTAGTATGCAAAATGACAGCAAATTAATATAATACTTTGTATTGAGACCAAAGGAATGAATAGCTTTCTTGTTACCAGTCTCAGACGTGGGCAGGCAAAAGAAAAGGTAATACTAAGATCTGAAAAGGGTCTAGAGATCCTGCTTCCTTCCCACAGCAGCCAATCAGTGGCAGTGTAAAGGTAGTTCTGTTGCTGGGCCTGGTGCACACTGAACTCTTGATGTTTAGCAGTAGCACTAGTGATAGTTAATGGGCCAAAAGTTACCAAGAAAAGCTCCTTTTGGTGAGTCAGAGACTCACATAATATAATGAAGGAGATAGTCTTGCACTGAAAAAGAGCATGGTAGATTGATCTAATATCGTTCTATCTCAACTCCAAAATTAACAGGATAGAAAAGCTAGTGCTTGGGTGGGGTGGAGCAGGACTGTCTGAGGAAGAAGTGGATTCTGCCTCCCAAAGGTTACCAGAGAACTGCTGTGATTCAGTGCTTATCAGAGATGAAGTGACAAAACAAGAATGCACCTTCTAGAAATCCTCCAGCTATGCAGCTCAGTTGGGCACTGCTCCTGGCATGGAGCCGTGATATTGATTGCCAGGCTAGCACTACCTGGTGTCCTTGAAGTTGATGGCACATGTCTTCTGACTTTGCCCTCTTGCATTTAGATTTGAGTGCTGGGTCTTAAACGCTTTTTCCTCCTTTCCCCTTTCCCCTTTCCCCTTTCCTTTCCCCTCTTTCTTTTTTTTTTTTTTTTCTCCATGGACATTCTTGTAAACACTCTGTTCAATTACCAAAAAGAACTCAATGTCTAGGCCAAGTTCTCATCCATCACTAAAGTCCTCAGGAAAAATTTTCAAGGGTGGAGTGAGGAGTATGAGACACTGTGCAGCACTGGCAGTGCCCCTTGGCACCCACTGAGATGTCGTAGCTCCAGTGGCTGCTGTACCCTTTTCAGAAGCTGTGAGTGTTTCCTGGGGAAATGCATCTAGTTGAAGGTCTCTCAGCCATATCCCTTTTTCTCTCTAGGGCATAAAAGCCAACAAAACCGTACTGCATAGGTCCTGCATATTAGTAAAGCAATGAGTTTCTCCCTCTGTCTTTCTCAAGGGAACCTGGAAGAGTGATTCAAAGAGCTTTGGGAATGTATGTTTTAATAACAATTCTGGACTGTACTTGCTGGTCTTTGCATTTGGCTTGATATTTTGTTTACTATAGTGTTTGTGAAATAGGGAAAAGCCGTAAACATCCATGTAGTTACACCTCTGCAATGACATGCTCTGACATGCACGCGCATTTTTAGTGGAAGTGTTCCTGTAGCCATCTTAGATATTTGTGGGTTCTCAAGTCATCCAGTTAGGGAGAAAAACAACCATAACATGCTACTGAGGTTACAGGATGAATGAGACATTATGAATAGTCATGCTGGAAACACAAGCTTTTGTGAATACTCTGTAAGAACTGCGGTGGATGACAAAAGTTTGCAGAGCAGTTCAAAATAATGATGCAGATGGAAAAATGTTACCTTGTGGATAATTTCCAGGGAAAAAAACCCCCAGTTTCTGAATAAACCGTTCAATGTGGGGATTTCACTTACCCTTTTCATCTGCTCTGTTGATCTTCTGGTCATCATCTTGAAGGTAAATCATTAAGTAAAAAATTTAGGAGGGGATGGAAATCAATGTGTCAGGTTTACCCTGTGTCCCAGACCAATGAATAATTGCTTTGTGTTGCTGTAGCAACTGATGGTTTAATCCCCCAAGTTTAAACTTCTCACCCAGCAGTGTCAGATCTTCTGAGCGGTTCATAAATAAATGTGAATATATCTTCCTTGCATCAGAAATTTTGCCAACAGATAAAATACCTTTCTTTCCTATACCCTTTAAAAGAGGGCATATATTAACATGCCCACATAACAACTTGTCCATTTGTAACAAAAGCTTTTCTCTGTATCACATCTTTCTGTTGATTCATAACTTCCTTCATGACCTGGGATTTTATCTGGAAGTTTCAATCAGATTTATATTTATAAGCTTTTATCAAATATAGACTGTGAACATTTAAACATTTTTTTCTCCCAGCGTCTGTATAAAATGATACAATATTTTACAGGTCTGGACCTGAATGATGGGTATCATATAACCTGCCTATAGTCTTGCAGAAAGTCTATGGTAGAGAGAGAAATACACTCCAGATTTCCTAAGATCATCCCCAGAGCCTGAAATACACAAACATCCAAGTTAAACATAGCCTCTGCGATCATGGGTAATATGATAAATGGCAGAAATATACTGGCACAAAATAAAGGGGTGAGGTTGAGCCTTAGCATATTTACTTTTCTCATCCTTATGAAATCCTAGCATGTTGATTTGGTTTTCCTCCCTCTAAGGTAGATTTGCAGATTTTTCTTAAATGATGCATCTCACTCCAAGTTCACTTAGGTCTCTTGGTCACTTGTTTCACCTTTCTTTCACAAAATAAGAAGAGGTTTACCACCTGTCATGAAATTTCCAAAAGAAGAACAGAGTTGGTAGCAACAATCAGCTGAAAGATGAATATGGTTATTACACAAAAGTGCATGCTTGGCAATTAAAATATTCTAAAATAACCTTGTAGTTGTTTTTCTGCTTTATGTACAGTATTAAAAATAAAATAGTCTACCACAAGTAATTTATGAAAGCAGCTAATAATGACTTCATTATTGCATAGCAAGCCAATGTTGCAGTCGTGGTTATAGGCCTAGCCAAGGTCTTTGATCTTCTGGTTCATTAATGTATAAATGAAAAGACTTTAGCTTTCATCTCGCATTCATCGGCTAATTATCTCAGTAACTGGTCTCACTCAGGTCTCAGTCAGTTCTTATTCAAGGACTTACCCTTTCATTTTCCATCCTCTATACAGGGAGTGAGTCACCAGAGTCATGATCTATTGTCCTTTTGTGTAAGAGATTTGTTATTTTCACAGCTCTCTGCAAGGATCTCATCTGTCTATAAAATTTGCAGTTGAAACGATTTGAAGAGTACCAGGTGATGTAGCTATTTGCAGTGACACCATTGGATATTAGTTAGGAGGAGCAAGATTTTAAACAGGAAAATGCAGCACTTAAGAGTTCAGTCAGTTGAAGGCTGCTCTGAGTATCATCAGAGCATTACTGTACTCTTCAGACTTCTTCCTCTGCTCCCAGCTGATCAGGTCACAAACTCTGTAGTTAAGAGGATATTTCAAAAACAATGAAGGGTGAATTCTTGGATTTCCTAGGCTGGATATCAGAGTGCACTCTGTCAGAAGTGAACAGCTGATAATTTCTTGCTGGAAAATGTGGTATCTGTTTAAAGCTTCTGAGTATTGCAAATGACCGTTTGTATTCAGAATCCATTTCAGTTAAAATTATATATATATAATGTTCATATATATTAATATTCATTCTCAATTCTAAATGAATAAAATCTCATCTGGATGTTGATTTTAAAATATGGTCTTTGTTTCCTACACAGACTGTGGTTTTCACCTTGCATCTCAAAGAATATTAACAGTTACCAGAAGGTGCTTAGTACATGATTGTCAGTCTCTCTCTTTCCCCCCCTCCCCATATTTTTAATTATTTTAATAATAATAATATTAATAATTCTTCAATGTCAGCAAATAGGAAGATTAAGTTCCTGACTTAGAACTTGCATACCCAACATTTTATGCTAGGATGCAAAGACATGCATCCTGTGTTTCTAATCACTGTAAATGAAACTCATTTCTTGAAGAATTATGTCATTAGAAACTCACATTAAATTAATATGTTACAGTGTTAAGATGATGAATTTTTGGAATGGTAAGACTGCTGATATGCCTGCAAGTTCTGGTAAAAATTCTTTTTTGGTTTATCTTTCAATGAGTGATGAATTCATGTATGAACATGTCATGGCTTACCAGTCTTGGCTGCCCTTGATATTCCAGGGATGAGAGCTGGTGGTGGGAACGGAGTTTGTTCTATAAACTATGCTATATGGTGAAAAATGCTGAAGGTGATATTTAGCAATGGTTGGAGTCACATACAATGAACCATGACTTTTAGGGGAATTTTGTTGTTGTTGTTTGTTTTGGTTTGGTTTTTGTTCTGTTTTTGTTTTGTGTTGTTGCTATACAGAATTGCACATGAATAGGTGGCTACTTTCTTTTAACTTGTACCCTTATGGACTCTGGATTTTATGGTGCCTTGGTGCCTCAGTGCCTCTACACATAGCATTATTGGAGCTGTGAAAAGGGATATGATGTACAGTTTAGAAGATAAAGTGATATGGCAAAAGGAATATGACAGTGGCTTATAACTGGAGCATATGGTTGAACATAAGCAGGGCAAAAGTGAACCAGGTGACGAGGATAAGCTTCTTGACAAAATATGATAAATTATTGAATAGTCTTGTAAAGGAAGAGGTACAAGTACTATCCTTAGGAACACTTAAAAGTAGTCCAGTTGATTGACTAGTTGCAGTGGTAGTTACAATAGGAGTTTCAATTCATGGAATATACTTGATTGAGCAAGGAACTGATTTAGAGGGACAAATAAAACCTTAAACCCTGTAGCAGCCTGGTCTGTTCACTTATCTGACTATGCATTGAGCGGGAGGTTAAACTAGAGATTTCCTGAGGTCCCTTCCAACTTGAATTATCCTATGAAATAAATATATTCAAGCATATACTGGAGAAAAGAAATACAGAAAGTGACTATACCATTACCTATACAGACCATAAGTTGAAGCTCCCCCTTCCCCCCCTTATTTTTTTCTCATTCTTTTTCTTCTTTTGTAAATCCTGGGCATATTAACACACTTTCCTGTGTATCTGTATTTTGATCCAAAAATATTGGTGTTGTGCACTTCCTGTTACTACACAAGATGTAAGCATGTCATGCCAGTTACTGTTTAAATTAGATCATCAAGACCTAAATTCTGTACTTGGCAGTAATGACAGATAAGCGGATTCATTTTAGTAGCAATGGTTCGGTCTCCTAGTATAGAAATTGACTTGAAGATTGTGTCCATTTTTCCTCCAGCTGTGGCTGCTCCATAGGTGCTTCTTTCAGGTATGCTTTTGACAGGTGTTTCTGCAATGTGTGTGTATGAATGTGGAGGTGCATGGTACAGCCACTTGTCTGCTTAATCAGCAGCTCATTTCACTCTTTTGGGGGGATTGACTAGCACTACTAGGGTGATTGCAGCAGGCACTGTTGCCTGTTATGTCTTGGCACTTAAATAGAATTAATTTCATACAAAATAAGCTTCTAGAGTTCTCCTGTGGAAACTGTATGTAACTAGAAGGATTGCCTGTAGGGCAAGAGACCGGGGATGGTTTCCTGCAGATCACAACTCCAGCTCTAAGGCTTTCACTGGTTACTAGAAGAATAGGGAGCAGCTCAAGGAGAGACTCACTCCTTTGAAATTCAGGGCTGTGTTGCTGTGGGTCACTGAGTCTAGTTTGCAAGCCACAGAGTGAGTCCTAGTAAAGTCACTACAATTTTTCTCATTCTTTCCTCCCACAGATGTACCATGCCAGGTCCTAAAAGCCATTTCAGAAAGGACATGGGAGAAACCCGAGAGAAGGTTTTTCTTTCTAAATAAATCAAGTAATTAATTCTGAGTAATGCAATGTTGCATAGTAACTGTGTACAGGGGTGATGAGGTGTCAGCTTCATGCTAGTGTGCCTCATGCAGTACCTGTGATACTGTTCACATGATCATTTTCCACAATTTAAGAGCCCAGCTGGTAAAAGGTAAATGCATCTCTTTACTGCTGACTGATCAACCAACCACCTAGGTGAATAAAATGGGCCCCTTCTCCTGGCAAAAAAATATGTATACATACTTTCAGCTGGGACCAATGTGCTAAATGAAAGAAGTAGAGAAATGAAATCTTTGCAGAGTAAAAGGCATCTGGATAATATTACAGCTACTGGGCATGGAAAGCCCATCTCAAAAACTAATGCAGCAGATCTCAAAGGACAAATGCTGAACTTCTGTGCCCCTCAATTTTAATTAGTGTGATAAGCACTAGTACAATAGTCTGTTATATGCAAGACCTTCATTTATGGGGTCCCTACTTAATTCTGTAGAGTCCTGATATCTAGACATATTGACTGAAATTTGGCATGTCTCACAGACAGGAAGGCATTGGTCTTTACAGTGTTACACTGCTTCAAGAAGAGTTGTCTCCTTAGCGCCATAGACTAGATAGTCCTAGAGAGACAAATTTCCGAAAGGTTGTATTCCCAGAGGAATAACCCAGGCCTCTGAAGTCCTATCTATGACCTGCTTAACAAAAGTATCAGCTCCATGGTGCGAATTTTTGCATTGGGAACCAGCTGACTTTCTCTGAGGTCAGTGTAAAATTTTTTCTTAGTCTATCCTCCATCTCTAGTAGAATAATATTTGCTCTGGTCACAAATGCATTGAACATGCATATTCCCTGGCAGATAGTGTCCTGAGATGTCCAGCTAAAGGTTGTGAAGGGAACTCAGTTCGTATAAGGCTGTGGCACATATACCTACTGAAAGATTTCTTTTTAACTGCTGGCAAAGTGAAAGTATAGTAAGGAAAGGGTGCATTGTTTCAATTTCATTATACAAACAAATAAAAGTACTTGCAGTTCCATGGAATTTTAACACAGTTAATCATAAACCTGATATTTGCTTCTCATGGGCACTGAGCATTGTGCAGATATTGGAGTTGGGATAAACTGGTTTGGAAAGGTTTGTCTGCTATAGCTGTGTTCAGGGGTTAACCCTCACTCCCCCGCTCAGATGATGGCAAAGGAAATCCTCTCATAATCACAAATATTGGAAGTTAGCCTATGAATTGTTCACAGCTCATGCTATCTTGCAGGTAGCTGCTTGCTTTGAGATGTTCCCAAAAGATCTGTTCTGATAGGACTCCTAAGGCTAACTTGAACCATGACAGGCTGAGGTTTTAATGTCCTTTGTACCCATGCAGTTCTTAGACCCCTTCATGCATCTCTGTGAAGCTATTCTGACTTTGCCTTATGGCAGGTGTGTTCACTCCCTAATTCTAAATGCTGAAATCATGGAGGCTTTTTGTAGTAGCCTTTCCCAAATACATGAATATAGTCATTTGAATGCACCCGGCTTACTTTTATGCACCAAGACAGACATATGCATAATGAGTTTCTTATTTATCCTGTCCTCCTGCAATGCTCACCCACATGGACGCAGACATGCATGAAAATGTACTCATACAGAATCTTATTACACTTAAATGTCATGATGAATGAGAAGCTCACAGTGAAGAATTTGGTCACCCACATACTCGTGCTGTCATGGGTCTCTGTTGTGTGTATTCCTACTTGAGCAATCCAGGGGAGCAGCACTGGTGCTGTAACTTCATCATAGCTAATCAAATCCCTTATCTCCCAGTCAGGTGGTCTACACCCTGACCTATCTCTCTATTCTTAGGTAGGACCTGTGTTGTGCTGTCCTGTCCTTGAACTGCTTTTCATCTAAATCTGGACAAGGGTATTTGTGTCCAGGGATGCTCTTGATTCCTCATCTCTAATTTTGCCATGCTGTGTGGATTACAAGTGTGACTGCCTTGAAAAGTAGCTAATTACAGTATGAACAATCTCTGTTTTCACGTAAATGCCCCTGCCACCCCCTTTTATTCCCATTGTATTGGCTCCTTGATCTGTCCTTATGACATATAACGTCTTTTGGCAGCTTGTTGTTCTTGCTTTTGAATTTCCTGCTTTCCCAGCATATAAAAGCATGGATGCTTCTTGTAGGTCTCTCCTGGAGATGATCTCAAATCAAATCCTCTCCTCTGAGCAGCTTTTAAGTTTGGGAATGTTCAAACCATTTATATTTACAAAGACCGTAGCAAGCTCTTAGAGAATCCAACTCTCTTAAACTGGGAAAAGTTTAATTTAAAAAGAAACACTCTTAGAATCATCATTCTGTAACTGGGAGCCACTTACTGATATGCAAGTTTCCTAAAAGGTCTGATACTATGTACTATATATAAATTGCCATAGTATTTTATTTCAATTGCAGATACAAAGTCACTGATGAGGACCTAAGTGCAGGAATGAGTTGTCCAGCCAATCTACAGTATTTATTCCCACTTTTTCCCATGTTTGTAGCTCACTGACAAGGTATCCACATGACACCAAACCTATTCTAAGCTCTGTAGCTGTGGTTACAGACTGCACAGTTGTTTGTAGTTACATGTGGTCCTAGTACAAATATACTCCTATATTCATGAAATTTTGGGATCAAGAGGAGCAATGCTTATAGGAATGGTTGTGCCTCTCCCGGCCCCTGTGGTTTTACCATGTCCTGGTTTATGAATGTAACAGGAAAAACATTTGAGCCCTGCTAAAATTTTATCTCACCATATTTGTGCTGCTTTGTTTATCTCTGTGCATTACTTTGTGTTTGTATTTAGTGTAGTTTTAAGTTCTCAAAAATCAAAGGTTTTGCTTTGCTTTGGTCCTGGCAGCATCAAGCTGTTTGCTAAGAGATTCAAACTACAACAGATAGAGAAGACCCATTAGGTCATTTTGCCCTACCTGTTGTTTTACACCTACTATTGCATAGTTATGAAGCTTTCTCTGTGAGACATCATTGCACAGTCTGTATAGCCTCATAATATTTTTTCATACTTTAAAAAAGGCAATATACATAACTATATTAAAAAAATGCTGTTAGATATACATTTCTGAAACCTCACAAAAATCCATGGAACTGCATCAGTTCATATGGGCAGGACGTAGTCTTATAAAAAGTTTCTTACCAATTGGTCCTGTTGACTCCTTATGAATTGTTGCACATTTTTCTTCAAATGAGGAAGAAAATGTAACTGATGCAGCACTGGATTTAATGGTCTCTTCCGTGCTACATATCTTTTTGTTTGCCACAGATGTTATTTATTAATAATAGTCTTTCTCTCACCATTTCCTATACAAGTTTATTCCTGACAGTTTGAGCAACAATGAAAGCTCTTGCACGAGGGAGTGGCTGGATGCCACTGCACTGTTACATTGAGTTGGTTTGACCTGCACACCGAGGAGACTGAAACAAACACATCAGTAATAATAAGCCTACATTCTCTCTAGGATTTCCATTTTTTTTTCTTTCAGTGTTCAGCAGTTCGTTTGCCCTGCTGGTTGATTATTTATTACCCTTACATTTTCCATAGAAAACTTGTTATTTCTATTTTTATTTGGTTTCTACCCTATCCCCACTCTATTCTTCAGTGCAGGTGTGTATGGGTGGGTTTTTTTGGTGAATCTCTTTCAGAGCATGGGTAGTTTACAGTGATCCTTACAAAGATTCTTGCATACTTTTTCCTGCGAGTCATTCAGTTAAGAGATACTTACTGGATTTTGCCTTCTCGTTACCATTAGATTGACATGATGAGAGAAACTACTGTGATGTTTCAAAGAAAATGTCCTTGAGCTGCTATGTGTGGAAAGGAGAGCAATGGGTCAGGGGGAGGGCGGGGGATGAGGGAGGCTCCTCTTCAGAGGCAGAAGTGCTGCTTAAGTGGTACTTTCTGGCTGGCAGCTGGGTTTCCTAGGAAAGGAATTTGAGGGGGTCTTGATTTTATCCCTTTGTTCATCAGATTGTCCAGTACCCCTTTTGAGGCATATCGGTATTTGCAAGATATCTCCTCTTCATCAGGAGAGTGTACAGAACCACAGGGCTTTGTTACTCAGTCACTTTCAGTTCTTTGGTTCCAGGTTCCAGCAAGTTAGGGGCTGTCTGAGAAATAGTATATGTGTGAAGCAGCTGAAGTATTAACATGAATAGCTGTATTGGTTTAGAAATTGAACCTCCATAGAATCGTATGCAAAGCTGACAGTCTCTTGTGACCATTTCCTAGCTCCTCATCATTATTACCTTTACTTATAATTTATCCATATAGTTACCAGCAGAACTGTCAGGGCTTTTGCTTGAGATTGAACATATTTGGAAAAAATCTAGATAAAATCCTTAGTCTGTTTTCTACACTGATACCACCATTTGCTCATATTTTTTTAAAGAAATAATCTTTTCTTTCTTTTCTGGGAGAAAAGGATTCCGATTTACAGAACTGCTAAGATACAAAATGGAAGTGAATGGGAGTTGGCTTTCAGTACTTAACATAACTATAGAACACTAAGTGCTCTACATACAAAGTGCTTAGGCATCTCATAATGAATACCTTGAATTATTAAACACCTTTATCTTGATCTTTTTAGGATTCCCCATTAAAATAGGTATAATAAGTTATTACTTTCTCACCTCACTAGGGAAGCATAGAGATAAATAAGTGTTTTGGTGCTAATACTGTAATATTCATGCTAATGCATTAGTATAATATAATACACTAATATGCATATATTAAATTTTTATTTACATTATAAATAAATGTGTTACTCTAATACCTCAAATACCATGAGGATGAACACTATAAGAAAACTCATGAGGAAATGAAAGAAGCTTTCAGAGCAGGTTTGATTCATGTGCAGCAAATACAGCGTAGGGCCACTCCCTGAATGTATAGTATTGGCTAGCTTCTCTTTGAATGAGTATCATCATGTCTGTGTCTTAAGTACAGTACCTCCTAAACTGTCACAATGTTAATAATGCTGTTCTAGTCCTGTTTCTTGTGTAGTTTCTAGGTTTTGAATAAGTGATGTGCAAATACAGGTGTTTCAGCATTCGATATCCTGCAGGTTAAACCCATGAATGAAACCTTTAGGACCCTTGTACAAATCTCGGCCGGTTGTACTACGCTGCTGGTTCAAATGGAGGACTTGGTGGAAAAATTACCTTTGCAGGAGGGTAGAGGCACAAGAATGGCCTCTGTTAGATGCTGGGAAAGCCCTGTGAGGCCAGCAAGTGGAGAATGCTCAGTGCATAAGGAATGTGGCTCTCCATCATGGAATCCATCATGTAGACTGTAATTTGTCAATCAGCTTTACACTGGCTGATTTTTGTTGGATTTTATTGGGAATGGTAAATAGCACACCCTGAACTCAGCAGCCTGGTGTAATCAGTCCTTCCTTCAAACATAAATGTTCCCGAGCTTTCCAAAGAAAAGGCAGGGAAGTTTTTTACTATGAAAACAAAGAAAAGCATTTTTCCCATATTTTTTTAATTTGTCAGAAAAATATACACTACTACAGATGACAATTCTTCAAACTTCTGTTGCAAAGCAAAAGCCCATGATAGAAATTTTCAATTTAGCCAAACAGCTAAGGGCTAGAATTTGGCAAAATGCAAAGTTCTAAGTTCTTGCAACCCTAAGTAATGGGCAAACTTACTAATAGGTGGTTCTTGCCTATATCATAAAACACAGTTTGGAAATAGTGTTTGTCCTGGCTTCTGTAGTGATGTTTTTCCAGAAAGTATGCTATTTTACAGCAAATGTTATGAATCCTGAGTTTGCTGCAATAGAAAGAAGGCAGGACCATCATACCCTGAATGTTCTGATTGCCTGGCGTGTCTAACCTACATATCAGCTTCTTACATACACTTTGATACTCCTTATTATATTCCACTAGCATTTAACAAATGAAGCAGAGATTAATATTAATGGAAAAGTAGAAATTACCATATATTTGTTCTCTGTTTTCATCAGGTGTCAGACACTAGAGTAACAGACGCCAATTTAAGAATCTAGACAGATTTAGATAATTTCCTCAATGCTTGATGGCTATAATTAAATTAATTCTGGGAATCTGCACTGACATTTCTGTCATACTGTGAATGTGGCCTCCTAGCTCCTAATTATAGAGGTTTTCATGTTTTCTCTGCCACCTAGAATTGTGCGGGGACCAAAATCATGTTAATTTTGTGGCTGCAGTGCTGGAGAAGGATATGCAGAAGGAAAGGTCTGCCTGTCTCCAAAAGCCACCTGTAATCCTCTCTGTGCTGAACCACATGTAAGTGTCAATAAACATACTTGGGAGCATGGGGGCAGCATAGCTGGCCAGGCAGGGCAGTAAATTCAGGGAGCCACCACCCTGTGTGGCACTCTTCCTTTGAAAATAGCACACTACTAAATAATGCATGCTGGTGTGCTGGCCAAGTTAGCCTCACCTTGCCCAGACCTGTTGGTACAGTGTGCTTTTTTGTCTGTCTGGAAGTATTCTGGGTCTTAGCAACCAGAGCTGTCTCTGCCCTCAGGATCTGACAGAAAAGGCTTACAGCCACACAAACAGTAAGTGACACACCAGCCTAAATACTGTATTTGAACCGAATTTCTGCAGCTTTTGCTCATGTCCTTTCTAGCAGTAGGAAGAATAGCTATGTTGAGATCCAGTGGCCACATTCTCCTATGGTGCTTCTGTAGCATACAGGTGAGATGTATTTCAGTGTGACTTTAGTCTCATGTTTAGTTCACTGGGATGATGTAAGAAGTGGGTTCCCTGTTAAAGATGTCCTTCCTGGAAAAGGAACTGCTCGCTATTGCTTTCTCATTCTTTGCTTACTTCTTAGCTTTTTCCTGTTCTCCTGCTCTGGACTGATAATTCATGCTGATATGATGAGAAGACCTTATTTTGATGATGAACCCTTTACTATACTCACCAAGACATGAACTAGTATGCAAATAATTAGACTCAGCGACCTGAATGCTTAGAAAAATCTTATAGGTACTAGACCTACTTATGAAAACTCCAAACAGTTGCCTTGTTTTCGGTGACATCCTTAACCCTTGGTGTTGTAACTACAAGACAGTTCTGCTTTCCAGACACACATTTACAGCATTCCTTTTTCCTCAAGGACAACTTTCTTTGATAGGTGAGAATCAAGGTGAGTGGCTGTGGTATTTGACTATAGCCTGAGTGAAAAGGATGGGATCTTCCCAAGCAACACTTATACACAGGTGCACCTTATCTGTGTGAACAAAAGCAACTCAGGTTTTAATGTAATTGGTGTTAGTGTGGATGATAAGAACAAGGTGACATTCCTTGAGTCTGAGATCCACTATTTATCTTCAAATCAGGTTCAGCATCAATAACATGTATGAAATGTTTCCTCCACACAGACAATGAGCCTTGATTAATGATTAATAGTATCTTTGGATGTTGAAGGACAATTCATTCCCTGTGTTTGATAAATCTAGCATCTGTTAGGAGGGAGATTTATGATGACACCTGGGAGCAAAACTGAACAAAGACTGGAAAATTCCCTTCACACAGATCACTGAACAGTAACTGTATAATAATATTTGGCACTTCTTGGTTTTTATGCATACAAATTAATGAAATCTCAGAACTTTCCAACATTACTACAATTTTAGCTGTTTCCATGTTAGATGCCTTTTCTGACTAATGAAATAATGAGAGACAGATGAGGGCTCATCTTTCCATTTAGGCACCTCGTTTCCTGCTCAGGTTCATGGTTGTAAGCTGGAAGGATAACTCACACATGGTCAAGGAAAATTTTGGACTCACAGCTCTTAGAGCTGTCCTGCAAGTGCAGATCTTCCAGGAGGAAGTAGCCTTTCCTTACTCTTCACCCTAGTTGAGCACTGAACTGATGATTTAATTAGTGAAAGGCCTCTAATGCAATGCTCAGGCCATGGCTGAGAGGAACAAGAAAAAATATTTTGCCTGACTTCCATGGGCTGTGAAGCAGATGCCTTAAGAAAATTTTTACCTTTCCCCTGCTGATTTTAACCTTCAGAATTAGAAAGATTAAAAGCAGAGAACTGTAAACTTGAACATTCATCTGCTGATTTTCTTCTCTTCTAACCTGTATGTAGTTGAGCTTTCATACTCAACCCCATATACACATAGAATGATGATTTTTTTTTTTTCTTTCTTATTTTTATTTTGCTTTCTCTCAGGTACCCAGAGAAGCTGCAAGACCAAGAGACTCCCCTTTTTCTGCAGACCCATGCATTTCACGGGATGCTCAAGGTATGAAAAGAAGGAATTGAGCTCATGATACGGGCTCACCAGGTTCACCTCCCTGTCAGCACAGGATTGTTCCATACCATGTATCTCTTAATGTTATTTCCAGAATAATTTTTATTTAAGACATCCCCGCTTTTTGGTTCTCTTCATTCTAATTATAATATCCCTATCTACCTGAAATAACCTCCATTAAAAAAAAAAAAAAAAAAAGGGATGGTCTTAAAAAAACAACTACAAAGAAATCAATCCCTCATCCATTACCAGGTTTTTCTTTTGTTCTGGAGCCACGCGTGTAACCCGGTTAGACCTGTTCTCTTTGAATACTGAGGACTGAGCTGGCCTTATGCAAATGCTCACAACCTCATCTTGGTTGTTGTCGTTACAGATCCAATCAAATGAACAGGAAGTGACCTAAGGAATTTCCCTATTGGCTGCCTGAGTGTTCAGCAAAATGTTTTAAAATTAATATCACATCCATTTATCTTCACTCCTGCAAGTCTTTAGGAGACATAACTTAGAGCCTGTGTTTACCCAATCTTCTGTTCTGTAGACAGTTCTTCCATTGCCTCAGTTAAGGATTTCCACTCCAGAATCTGCAGCTAAATGAGGTAAGGTGCTTGGGGTACTTTTTTTTTTTTTTTTTTTTAATATACTTCCTTTAAATTCACACAAGTGAAAATTAAAAAAAAAAGAAGGGAAGTGTCTACTGGACTCATGGCCACCCTACTCAGCGTGTCCTTTCCCACTTTGGAACAGCAGCTAAGGTCATTTGATCAAAATGCTTTTTAAGATTTCAATAAAAACTTCTGTTTTGTTATTTTGAACTTGTATCTTACTTCTGTTTGAATATTTCTGTTGTGTTTATGTTGATTGGGGTCAAATCTTCTGCATTTACTTACTCAGAAAGTCATTGACTGAATCGAGGCAGTGGCTTCATCAGGATTACTTAAAGCTTCCTAAGGATCCTTTTTACTATGATGTATCTAATAATATTCTGGGTCCTAAATCTGCTGCTTTTGTCCAGAGAGTGGTCATCTGTTCAGTAAGGCAAGGGATGAGAAAGTGGACCTTCTCAATACCACTGAGAGTGCTGGTGTTGCCGAACTGGGAGACAGTTTATAATGGCTGTATTTCTGTTGCTTTTACTGATGAGGATGTTGATGGTGATTGTGCTGATAACAAAAAAATCCTAAAGTACATTTATAATTTGGCTTGGTTTTATCAAGGCAATCTCTTGGCAGTTCCTGTGGTGATGGAGGTTCTGCCGATCTTAGTCCCTCATAAGCTAAAGCACGGCACAGAACCCAGCTCAGGCACTGGGTAGGTAAATACAGTATGAGTAGAGGCCTGCAGTGTCTTTGCCTGTTTAATTTGTTTCTCTTCCAGTGGTAATTTTATTTGAATAGAACCAGAATTAGCCCCTTAAGGTATAGACACAGCTGCTTAAGCAATGCTAGAAGTGAATGTAAAGAAAAATTTGCTCAAAATCTATGTTATTTTGTAAAATATGTGTAATAGGCTTAGTGATAAATGTTTGCATTTCATAATGAGATATTTTAGGCATATACTCTTGTGTATATGGTCATGAAGTTATTGAATTTTATCAGTATTTTACTTTGGATTTCTTCGTCTAAAAATATAATAATTGACTTTAGCTTCAAAAGTACATCCAGCTATGCTTCCCCCCCCCCCCCCTTTATAAAATGAAACCAGTTCATAATACCAGAAATGAACCTTGAGGTAAAAGTTTCATTTAGTGATTTTATTTGTACCTGTGTCACATAGGACTGTGTTAAAGATCATTATCTTGCACCACTATTACCTTCACAGTAATCTGTGAAAACTTTAGTGGAATAGAAAAATGCACTCCTTAACGTTTTAGTTTGGTAGCAAATTTGTGGGTAGCAATTTAAGTCAGTTTTCTGACATCTATTTTGCACTGAGAAAATACCAGAAGTGGGAAATATAGCAGTTTTGTATTTAATGCAAATACAGAACCAAATAAAACAGTTGCAATTAAAAGTAGTAAAATAACAGGATTAAGGTGTTTCACCAACAAATATCACAGTTAATGACAGTTTAATTCCTGTCCTTTACAGTTTTTAAAACCAGAAGTGCTTGTTGTGATAACAACGTAGGACTTCCTAGAATTTTTCAGAGTTTAATTAGGTGACTTGAAGTAGAGCTTATCTTCTAAAAAACTTCTAGTCTTGAAAAAACGAAGTCCAACAATGAGAAATTCACCAGAAATTAAGTGTTCCAGAAATTAAATACAATTCCTCTAAATACATTTTATCTCCTTGTCAATCTGATGTAGTCTAGCTTCAACATTCAACCACTTGATTTTGTTGTCTCTTGATACAAATTTCCCCTAAGTGACAAATTTCTGTTTCTTGTGTAGGTAGCTGGGGAAAAGTCCTTTCTGAGTCTAGTCTTTAATAATTGTGGTAGTACAAGCTACATAGTCTATTCCCTCTCAGAGAAAAATTTACACTATAGTGAAAACCTCTAGGACCTCAACATAAGCTTTTCTGTCCTTTAATCACTTCAGTGGTCCCCTCTAATTTTTCAACATCTGCTGTGAAATGTGAATGTCAGGACTGGACATAGGCTGTAGGAATAGCAGTGCCGGACACAAAGGTAATGAGACAATATACTGGGAGTTTGGGGTTGGGGATTTATAAAGTGAACCCAAGACTTAGAGTCATCATCCTCCAGACCTTGTTCTTGCCTTTGAGCATTGGTCGTATAAGCACAGATGAGGTTATCATTAGTAGAGTTAATGTTGTTTTGATTTTTTTTTTTCATTTTTTTTCTAGTCCTAGTGTCACTTTTAAAGCCTATAAGGATGATAACAAAGTATATTTTTCCCAAGTCATAGTTGTAAAGAATCTCATATCAGGCTAGAATAATGCTTTGTTTGCCCTGGAACAAATTAGGTAGCCCTTCACAGCGATTTATAAGGTGACAGGAGTACATATTACCCTGGTTGTGGTGAGATCAGATAATAGAATGTGGTCTGTGTAACATGGGATATTATTACCCTCTTGTCTCTTGAGAGAATATGCTGTGGTATTGCCATAATAATTTCTTAGTACTTCAGATATTCTCAGGATGTTGTGAGTTTTCAGAAGTGGTAGAAACAGACAATAGGACAGTTGGACAAATACAAAATTAAATAATTTGGCTCCCGGTGAACTTCCTTAAATTTTTTTATTTTCATTCCCAAAGAATTTTACTGTTAACATCAGTACTTGTTCTGTCTGGGAGGTGCAAGGTAACAAATTGCAATGGAGAGAGATCAAACTAAAAAGGAAAATGATCCAAAGACACAGATAAAGAGAGATTAGAGAGGAAAAAGAAGGATTTCTTTAGGTGTGTCTGCATCCAGACAGGACTGATGTGTTATCCTGTTGCCTGTCCCACAGCAATTTGCACCAAAAAAACCCCCTGCAAGGATGAAATTCTACACTGCTGAACAAGTCAATATTTATGTACAATTTTTACAGAAAAGGATCAACTATTTTATTGCCTCAATCAACTCTGATTGGCCCATGAGCTATGACACCTTTCCAGAATCAGTGCTTGCCTTCTCTCCCTTGTTAACACCTCACACACTCTTTATAAATGCATTTAACTTAAATCTGAGGACCGGACCTTTTAGTCTTTTCCCAGAGAAACTTCCACTGAACACAGCCTGGCCTGGGTCTATTCTGTGGAGTCTACAGTTACGTGCATCCTATTGCTGTTTACTTGTTTAGATTAAATTCCCACACAAGTGTCTCTTTCTGAAATATGATGACTACCATCTCTGAACTGGAGCAATGACCGTATGGAGAGACAGGTTGGAAAGTGGGTGATACAGGACAGACAGTCCTGTCTGGCTTAAAAATTGGTCAGTGTACCGAGACCAAGCTACAGATAGAGATGAATGACCCCTTCTTATTCTGGTGATCATGTGACCGCTCTTTATAGGATTTTCTGTGGTCTTACAGTTCTCTCTTTCTCATCAGCCTTCCTACAGTTGTAAAGTAGATATTCTTTTTGAGGACTAGGCGTTCCTGTGGCAAACAGCACATAAAAAGAAAAGGGACACAAACTTAATTGTCAGTTGTCATTGCTAATGACACATGATTTTAGGATGTGGTAGAACCAAATATAAAGGCTTTGCTGTTCATGAGGAAATGAACAGAAATGCTAACGATTTTTGCAGCTTGCATAGTTTATGATGTTCAGTGAAGTCAACTCTTGTCCCAGTCTCACAGATTAGTTACTACTGAACTTTCAAGCGTAAACTCATGGAGTTTTCTTGTTTACACTAAGTGCCTTGTGAGCATCAGCAAAGCATACTGGCTTCAACCGCTCAGCCAGCCTAGTGCTGAAGGGCACTTCAAGATCTCTAACCACGGATGTCTGCTGCTCTTTCTCCTTGTCCCTGCCTTCAGAACACTCTGCAGGTTACATGTATTTTGGCCCCTGATGAGCCAAGGATTTATTTCAGTAAGTTTTCAGGAGAAGGCTACATAACAAATTTGGAAATGGTGAAATTCGTAAATAACACTACTGACAGAAAGAGTAAACAAAGTAGGGTTTGTTCACACAGCTGTTCTATTAAAAGCATTAATTTGGTTTATGTGGAAGTCATCAGGAGTCTTTCTTAGTATGAGAGATGCTTTGAGCTCTACTGAGGATGAAGCTTGCACCAAATCCCTCACTAAATGCCTAAAATACTTAGGACATTTGTCGGTCGTTGGTCTATAGACGGGTGCAAATGAGTAAACAGGGAGTCATGTAGCCAGTGGAGCAATCCACTGGCGTTTGGCATTTTGTATGTCTCCCTCTGAGGAAGAGCCCTCAAAGAGTCCATTTCCAAAAGCTGACATTGCATGTGGTTATTGTTACGTATTCCTCTGTTCATCTTGTGAAATGTGCTCCACAAGAAAGAGTATGAGAACTAGCAGAGAAAACAGCTAGCTGGGGCTAGATAATCACTGGTTAGTGACCAATAAGATGGAGCAATAAAAAAAATTTGCTTTTCAGTGGTGAAAAGAAAATCATGCTACTTACAGAATCTTCAGACATGTAGAATAAAAGTTCCTGCCTATTATGGAGGAAGGATACAGGCATAAACACTTGAGATACTTCCTCAACTTACAGTCAGATGTAGCCAGAATAGTCTCCTGAGACCTTACAAGTCTGTAAGGATTAAGCAACTATGTGTAAAAATAGGCTTTGTTGTTCAAATTACTAGTGCCATCATCATGAGAATTGTTTTTGTTTTTTAAAACTGCTCTGGATTTTCATTCATCTAGCAGTGAGCAGGTAAGTGCTATATTGCTATATAATTAATGAACCCATGTAAAACTGCCCAAGATGCTATGATCAGGAATCAGACAAAGTCTATGATATAATGATTACTCCCAAACTTTCTTAATGGTTCTTACTGAAACATATAATTGTTATTACACAACAGTTTAGAAGCATCTTGATGATGCACTTTCAAAATATGCTTGGTTAAGCAATTGTATCAGAGATTGGCATGGCTATGGAGGGGCTTTATCTGGGAGTCAAATTTTGACACGTTCAAGGGCATTGTTCTCTTTTCTTTGCAGGGGGATCTAATACACTGCCCACATAAAACAGACTTTACTTGTAATATTCACAGGCAGCTTCCCTGACAGAGGAGAATGAAAAAGTTTTGTAAGAGTGAATTAATAGGTGATTAGATAAATAAGATTTCCTTATAGACTTATCAAAAGCAGGATGTACAAAATGAAATAGGTACCGTTTTCCTTCATTTAATGGCTTGCTCTTCTCGAGACTTTGTTGATGGAGCTATAATATTTTGCAAGAACAGGTAGAAACTTCTCTTCCATCTTTAAAATCTCAAATGATTAAATGTTTTTGGATGATAGTCAAAATTGCAGTCAATCCAGCAAATGTTTCTTAGGCTGTGGCCACTCCCGATATGCATACACTCACACAAATATACATGCACATGCACATCCCTTATCTCCTGCACAGGCTTTACTCTTTGCTTTACTCTTTAAGGTAGGAATCAAAATATTTGCCCTAATTTCAACCAATGTTATTTGCTAATCTGACTAATTCCTTCATTTAATCCTTTAAAATGCAGAGCTATTTGTATTTGGTATTTAGGTGTGCTTTGTCGGTAGGTATAAATGAGTGACTAGCGTTGTCCCACAGCAAGTGAGGGGCTGCTTATGCCACGAGCCCTAACCTGAGCTGCCTGTGACTTCCATGACTGCTGTTTTTGCCTTGTGCAGTAGTAGCTGTTCTTGCAGGGACACGTGCTCGGCCTGAGAGCTGGTGTGCTCAGGGCTGCCCTTCCCCAAACCCTGAGCCCAGAGCAGCAGGTCTGCAGCTCTAGCATCAGCCAGCCTCTCCTATGCTAGCATGAATATAGTGGAGGGATGCACATACTCAAAGCTGTTAACGTAGCCAGTGCTGCTATGCGTATGAAAAGCTGACAGAGCTTAGGTCATTTAGAACCAAGGTATCAGCATACCTTATGCTATGCCACATCTTCAATATTAAAAATATTATGGAGATTTAATCATTAAAACTCAAAAGAAATTTAAAATTCCCTCGCACCTGAAAATAGCTGTTTTAAGGATCTTTACTAACACTCCCTTCTTAGCACAATATTAAAGTTGGTATAATTCATATGGTAATAAGTCTCCCTTTGAAGAAAAAAGTTGTTTGAAATAGTCAGGAAACATTTTTATTGGTTTTGTTGGTGGAACTTGTTCCCATTACCTTGAGCACTAAGTGAGATATATACCTGTAAAGGGAAGCAAAAAGAATTGAGGGAAGTGAGGCTTTTTCCCTGTTTCTGACTCTGCCAGCCTTCACTCCTGAGACCAGCCACAAACTCTGCAGTTGCTGCAAGACCTGTCACTCTCATGCCATAGATAGATAATTGAAGATTATGGTCTTGTCTGTTTTACTGGTTATGGGCTTATGATGGTGTTTGGAAGAAGCTTCCTTGGCCAGGTCAGCCTGTCTAACTAAGTAGAAGGCAAAAAATGAAAGAGAAAGGAAGAAAATGAAACAAAAATTTAAAAAAGAGAAAGAAATAATGAGGAAAGGAAGGAGTAGCAGTGATCAGTGAAAGAGAAGGAACAGGATTACAAACTTCATATCCTAGGTAGCTTTTGAAACAGTCAAATCTGGTAGTCTGCAGAAGCTACATGTCAGGATTACCATGGTGAGGCTCTGCAGAGGGTTCCCTGGTGACCATGTAAACAACAGTCATGTTAGGCAAGTTTATTGCTTCCAGTGCAGCTGCTCAGTGGTGACATTACTGCCTGTTTGCAGTAATATCCTAGTTCGGTATTTGACATTTTCTGTCATCTATAAACAATTCTACATAACAGTCCAAGCTGCACTTTTGTTATTTGGACAACTTTAATATAGGTTTTTACATGTGAATTGATAGGGATTGGTTCCTTCCTCTTTTTTTCTAGGTAAATTGCTTTGTAAAATTCCTTTCTTTTATTGTGATAAAAGAAGAAAAGTAAGGAAGAAAAAAAAAAGCCTTGAAATAGCCACAGTCCATGGAACAGAAATTTTGAATTTCAGACAGCTCTACTTAGGAATTTCTAGCTCATTTTCAGAATCATACGTATCTCAAGAACAGCTTTTGTGATTTGATACTTCAAGTGTATATTTAATTCCTTGACTAACTAAACATTCAGATCTCTACTAGGCACATAATAGCCGTGATGCATAGAAGAATTTTGGTTTCAGTTTGAATAGGTCTTTTTAAAAAAGAAAATTCTTTCCCTTATTTAATGCCTTCTCCTTGCCCTCAAAAAACCCATGATCATCCTAACTCATCTGCATGTTGACCTTTTTGCTGGAGATGTGATGCAATGGATGGCAATGGAGTTTGAACTGGAAGATATGAGTTGGACTGACTTGTCCGTTGACTTGTTATATGACTTAAGCAAGTAATTTCAGCTCTGTGTCTCAATTTTCCTATTTGTAATAGAGGTAATTCTTGTTCCTTCATTTCTGTGCTTCGTGCTATTTACTTCTTTGGTCTCTGGTGGACTCTTCCTTTTCTGTCCTATGGTTGTCAGTGTTTCAGGAGTTCTTCCATTAGCATAGACGATTTTACAGTAGACGAGACCTGCACGCTTAGTCTTCAGGAAAATTTAGAAAGTAGCCCAATTCCCAGATGAGTACCTACTCTCATAGACCTTTTTTTTTTTTTTTTTTTTTTAATAGTAGATTAAGGTTTGGAGTATGCATAGGCTCATATGAGAAAGCAAACCCTCTCAGTGCTTTGGATTTTCTTTATCTCTCAATAAAGTTCCTTTACTGCTTACACTTAATTTGTTGCTCTTTCCTGATAATGTTCAAATCATTGTGTCTCTGCTGATTTTTCTTTATGTATGTTGTATAGTCTTCTGACAGTTCTTAGTAGAGTGTGTTACTTTGACCTGTTGAGGTTTCAGTTGATGGAAAAGTACAGAATTGAGCTCTCCTCTGACACCAGGCTATTCTGTAGCAAAGGACTACTTAGGAAGCAGGAGAGAGTTCATGTAAGAATTGAAAGAGTACATTTGTACAGAACTCAATGGGAAAAGCTCTATTGTCAAACCGGCCTAGGCTGTTGAGGCAGATGCCTGGCTTTGCTCTTTTGTTTATATTCCAACAAATCAAAGCTGACCTGTGTTGTTATCGGAGTAGAGCAGCAGGTGCAAGAAAATAACTCTGCTGCCAACTCAAACGAAAGGGTAAGACTAATACCCTCTGGGAGGTATTGAGAAGATAAGAGAGAGCCATGCCAGCAACTGAATTAACGGCTCTATTTACGGTGGGTTTTACTTAATAAGCTGCTTCTAACACTGCCACATAAATGCTCCATTGTATTGTTTAATGCAGCCACTGCAGAAATCAATGGAAACAGGATGGGCAGCTCTTGCTGTTCCAGGTGAGAAGGAGCAATGCCATGGAAGTGTTGCTCCTCTAACCACAGGCAGGAGAGAGAAGGAAGCTGTTCTTGGCTTTTACAAAAGTGGGGAGACATTGTTTCCCACAGCTTCTTGCCTTACCTATGGAAGGTGGTTGCAGAGCAAGGAAACTTCATACCGCCCATTTTTTGGTTGCTTTTAATGAAGGCAGAGAGCATAAATGATCCCCAACATACATGCCAGCTGCTATCCCACTGCCATGTGGCTTTGGGAGGCTCAGGGCTTCATCAAAGTCCCAGGTGCATGGGGCAAGCGAGCTTGCTGCTACACCCAGGGCTGAAGCAAACAGCTCTTGTGCTTGATGCCAGGGCAGTGGTCTTGCAATTTCATATTCTTTACACAACAAATACAATATGAAGAAACCACCTGGGTATAGCCAGGCTCCAAATAAACATTTACTAAACATACACAAACATGCAAGCATGAGTGGCAGTCAAAGTAATGATCTGACAGCAGGTTTCTGAAACAGGGTCAGTGAGATTCATTGAACTATTAGTGATAGCCACCCCCCTGGGGACACTTTCCTTTGCAAACAGCTGCCCACCTCGGGATACCCAGTAGTCTAGAGAGGAAAGCAGGGGAAGCAGGCATGCTGGCTGGAGCTATCTAACCCGTCACATAGATGGGATTGGCAAGTCCCAGCTTGGCACTGGCAAACTTGACTGACCTGGCCAAAGGAGTTAATTGTCAGCCATATAAACCCTCTCTGTCATCTTCACAGAATGAACCTTCCCACTGTGAGCCCTTCACTGCCTCTGCTATGTCTTGTACTTGAAATACCCTTTTGCTGTCGTGCCAGCAAGAGTGTGATCAGGTTGTGGTTAGTCAAGCAGTGGGTTGTAATAAGGTATAAACACTGCCATTGACTAGGTTAGTCCTCCACAAAAGCTTTATATTCAGCTTATAGCTTCCCTGTCCTAGCTAATTTTTGCTGTGCCCCTCATATATTTAATTAAGAAACACAATTAATTTGTTGATTGAATGAATTAATTAATACAAAAAATAGTAGTCCCGATGGGAAAATTTGCATGTTCCGCAAGACACTTTCCCATTTCTAAGCAGATGTCCTTTACAAAACAAAATGTATGAAACAGAATTTGCAAAAAGGAAAAGGGAGAAAAAAGGTTATTTTTATTCTGAAGGTAGGTAAATTAATGGTTGTTACTGTTGAAAGCCAGACTAGCCCCATAAAAAAAAGAAGTGCTGGTGGTGATAGCAGTTAAATTTCACTATGAAATACTGGCTGCTCCAGCAGCATATGTCAGAGACTCTATATCTAGGTGACTGTTATGTCAGCAACACTTCAGCACCTAATGAGAGCCAAAAATTAATACAAACACATTTATTATTGTTATCATTTACTAATAAGTGAATGGTCACACTGACTACCTTAGCAGTATGGAAAGTGGTTCCTTTGATATGCTGCTAGTCTCTAATGCAATGCAAAGAGAATTTTGTCGTAGAAGGTAGAGGGAGGTGGTTGAGGAAGCAGAGCCAAGTGAAAAGGAGAAGGTGTTAGAACACGATGCTAATATTTTGTTAGCTGATGAGGTTCTTGCCTAATTATAGGCATGTGGCTTGTCAAGCTACAGGGGCATCTAGAGAGTTTTTTGGCCATTTGTATATTTAGTGTATTGTAAGCAAAAGAAAGATGTTTAGCAAAAGGAGATTAGGGAGATGAGCTGGCTCCTGGTTAGAGGAAGGATGTACCAGAGAGATAGGAAGGACATGAAAGGATGTGTGGAGTTGTTCCATAAGGTGTGGTATTAAGTGCTGAAAGAAGAATAAAGAGCAAAGGCAGTTTTTCCCATTATTGTGTTTTCCAAGACTCTACATCCCCGAGGCTAGACTGATGAATCTATGGCAAATGACTTCTAAATATTCATGAAAAATAGCTGACCCAAATTATCATGAACTTGCTGAGGTGGTGCAGACAGTAATGAAAGGAGTGCCATATACTGGTCAAAGCTGTGTTTTGCAGCATTAACTCTGAAAAATGAAAAAAGGAAAAAGCCTGCTTTTTTGACAGTTTTTCTAAGGATGTGTTAACACAAAAAAGACGCACAAGAAAGGAAACCTTTTCTTGCCCTGTTTTTGTCTTAGTCCTATGACTTGCAGTTTCACTATTAATATACGTATCTGTGCACAGATCTGCAAGAAAAGAATGAACTTTTTGACAGTAAAATAAAGGATGATATTCTTTTCTTCATATTCAAAAACTAGTGGTGGAGCAAGAAAAGGCACATTTAGCCTCTGAAGTGGCAAGGAAGCATGAATCCAAACACTGTGTGCTTGTTAAGTTGTAAGTTCCAGTTCACTGTTTCCTCTGCTAAAGTGACATAAGTATGGTTAAAATTTGCAGAAGTACCAACCTATGGCAGTTAGCATTATCAGACATATATATGCCTTGAGGACTCTCTGTTCGTAGTTTGTTTACTTCTGATTTAGAAAAAAACCAACCAAACAAACAAACAAAACCACTTTTAAAATTCTCCCTTTTATTTTCATTATGCTAATAAGAACCTTGAAAACTGATGTCAGTTCATATGAAGATTGTTGATTGTGAAAAAAAGGGGTCAGAGAAAAAACAACCTATGATACTTTGCATATTATCAAGTAAATTTTTTCTTTTTTTGCATTCATAAAATGAACTTTGTTCTCTTTCAAAAAAGGAAACTGAACTATCATTTTGTCTTTAAATTACATCTCTAAAAGACAGATAAGAACCAAACCCAAACCCTGGAGCAGAGGAATAGCTCAGATACAGATCTAGATCCTAACTTTTCTACCCAAGCTTCTCTTTAGTTAAAATATGTATGCAAGATTTTGAAGCATCCATATGAACATGTTAAAACAACCACCACATATCTCTTACAAAAGTTGCCTTGTAGTGCATCATGAAAATCAGATCTTTAGTAATAAAAGATTCCAATCAAGCTTTATTTGATTTTGCTTATCATGATCCTATCTGTAATGTAGGTAAATATTAAATGCTCCTTTTCTATTCATCTTCCTTTTTCTGGTCTTTCAGTTTACCTTCATGTATACCTCTAATATACAAGGTTCAAAGAAAACAAAAGAACAAACCCAACTCTTCCTTTCCAAAAGCCCACAACAGTAAATGATCAAGGTCTCAATGTAGTCTGAAAGCTCACCAAGAGTCAGTTTTGCACATGCAAAGGTAGGTTTATGCATATGAACCACAGCTGTATATACCAAAAATATAGAAGCATAGGAATGTGCAGTTCAGAGAGATGTGGAAAGGAAGATTACCCCAAA
The DNA here is from genome assembly GCA_024605025.1 of Megaceryle maxima. Classification (NCBI taxonomy): domain Eukaryota; kingdom Metazoa; phylum Chordata; class Aves; order Coraciiformes; family Cerylidae; genus Megaceryle; species Megaceryle maxima. The sequence continues at coordinate 99,138 of JANHGN010010356.1, read as the reverse complement.
GCCCCAGACCAGAATCCTGGATTCAAAGAGTTTTGAGGATTGCTTCGAAAAGTTTCTTAGAGAAATGTTTCCTTGAACTTCACACTCACAATGTGATTTGGTAAACACATTTTGTTACTGTGGCCCAAAGGTAGATATGGTGGACTAAAAATGAAATGCATCAAACACTCAGTATGTTGTACAACAAATATTGAGGGTGATCATAGCGCTTCTTCATATGCACTTTCAAAGAGTTTAGAAACCATTTTTTATGGCGTATGTTTGCAATGATATTAGTGGTGAGTCTTGAGACTTTCATCAGTCAGGCCAAACTGCATAGGCTGTCATCTGAGTGGTACCTTGCAGGTCATAGCAATCTGGTCCAAAGTTGAACTTTCTGTTGTGATGTGAATCCCTCACAGGAATCAGCCTGCAGATGAGTTATTTTGAGGCCACTCTCTGCTTTTTAGGCACTAGAACAAAGGGATGGAACCAAAGAATTGTGTGATGTCTCCATGTGGATCTACATGGCCAGAAGAGATCCTAACACATTGCAGAATAGGTCATATCTGAAAGTGAGCTGTGGCAGAGATGATATCTTATCTGGGAGTTTGTCACAGACACCAAAGATGAACCTGAGACATTTGCAAAATAGGAGATAGAGATCATAGGGCAATCTTAGGGTCATCCATAACTGTATGTATAGGAATACACAGAATAAGACCCTGGAGCCCTGGTAGTAATACACATTAAATGAGAGTGGAAAAAAACCCACAACACCAGAAGACCCAAAGCTCATGGTAAAATGCAAACAGGCTCTCAACATTCATTATTCAGTTTGTGCCTGACCTTATCTCCACTAGAGATGTAAAATAAGTGGTTGGAATGCAAAGCAGATAGTTGATCATATACATTGCAAGTACAATGCATTTATCTTTCTGAAGCAACCATGTGTGTAAAGCAGGTCCACCTGTTTTGTTGTACGTATCCTTTGTTTCTGGTGTCTTGAAAACTCATCCCACTTGGTCATTTTTTTTTGATTTTTCAAAAAAAAGATTAAAATCCAGATTCTGTTCCTCTGGAGCTGCAATTATTTCCCAGTATCATTTATTTTAGATTGCTGTTTAATGCTTGACTGTAATCCAAGGTGCAGTAATGATCTAAAATATTTAACATACTCTGTAGATACTTGTTCCATAAACTCCAAGCCCTGAAAAGCAGGGATTCTGTCTTTACTGTGTACATAACATACTTCAAAGAAAATAGACCCAGGTGAATTCTACATTTGAAGTTCAGCTATGATGGTAAAAGGGGAAAAATGGGGAAGGATCCCATATGTAAATACGCCAAAAGAGATCCGCCCTTTTGGACACGCCAGGAGGAGCTGCACTGAGCTTGTCTCAGCTAGAAGTCACTCTTAGACTTTGCATAGCTTTCGGGTGGAGTCATAGTTTAATGGTTTCACTCAGTTTTGCCTTAGACATCTTTTGTGTGTTTTGCATAGAGTACATAGCTCTACAAACCAGAAGGCTGTAGGCCCCTTACCCCTATGGGCTCCACACCCCCATATATTTGTAATTAATGAGACCCTTAGTTCAGTTCAGTATTGTAACATAAGCAACTGTACAAATCAATGTTGTAACAGTCACTCTGGTTGTAGTACTTTAGGATTCACTCATTTTTTATGTACTGCTTATTTGCCTTTCATACAGTGTTCATCATTTTCCTGTCATTGAATATGAGCTGTTCCTGAAGTATTCTGGTTCGAAGAAAGGAGAAACTCATTATCTGGATGCTAAGATTCGTTGGGTTGAATGTGGAAATGGGGATCAGGATAATTTATTTTCAGAGCACACCTGTAGTGCAATAAAATAATTTGCATAGAGTGCACCATACAGTGTTCAAGGTTCAAGGATTTGTAAATACGTTTTTCTGCAATGCTGGATTTGTTCCATGGGCAGGCCGTGGCTCTTGCCATTACCACCGTTTACTCAGAGTGGTCAGGCAGTCAAGGATGACAAGAAGAACAGGGCAAATGACCTTCTGATACTGCCAAGTTACTGTATTGTAGCTTAGTCAAAGCTCCTCCTGACTCCAGGGAGAGGTTTCACTCAGAGAAGCCTTCAGGGTTTTGTCTTTGAATACCACTTGATATATTGAATGTAAGTGAAAGGTGGGCTTTTTTTTTTTTTCCTTTTTTGACTCATTCACCCTTTCTCATAGGAATAACTCTAGAAAGAAAGTTGCTGAACACCAGGGCACAATTATGTTTCGCCTTGCTGATAGTTATTTGCCTCCTCTCATAATTGTGCAATCTTCCGCATAGTGTTATGACACTGTACTCCAGAGACAGGTCCTCTTCTGTGGAAAAGAATGGAAATGTGTGTACAGAAACCCTCAGTGCACACACAGAGAAGCTTATGTATACATGCGTATATAAATATATGTGCATATATACACATACAATATTTCATGTGTGTTTTCATTTATAATGTACTATGTCTTAGTAGAGCGACAGATCCCAAGATCTTTATATTGTTTTCCAAACTCACAGCTCAGTTTTTAACCTTTTTAACAGGGTTTCCTGAGGAAATGAGGCTTTTGTGGTTATTCTGTCTGTGTGTTGGCTTTTACGTTTGGCCTGTAACAATCTTTGAGTCCCATCGCTAATTTTAATTAAATTTGATATGAGGTAGAAGTCTCAAAGATATGAAGTTCTTACAGGATTAATGAAAACTGTCTGCCAAATACAGGAAGAAAATCTATTAATACTCCCATCTGTAAGAAAGATTGAAGCTTGTGCTCACTGCTTTGAGACAATGAGATATTATGAATGCCCCAACCGTGGGAAAAAGTTAAATCAGTGCTCACATCTTACTAGACACTAGAGAATCCAACCACAAGATACATTCATAGGAAACCAGGCCTCATTAGTTCCACTGTTCGCTTTGATACATGGCATATGATTAAAAGAAAACTGAACATATTATGTGTCCTTCCCCTTGAGGCTTCACACCCTTTAACCAGGTTTGTCTGTACACAAGGGAGATTTCAGGATTTGGCCCTAAACTAATGAAGAGCACACCCCTTCCAATATCCTGACTCAAAATCTTTCCAAGTATGGGATGAGACACTGCTATAAGCATAAATCTGCCATGAACTTATATCAAAGAAAGGCATATACAGGATGAGATGGAGAAAAATCACAGTTTAGTTTTCATAGGGACAATATTCCTGAGCAGCTGTGCACTTCCAAACAAAGGTGTGGAAGTTACGTTAGTAGGACTTTATACTTACCCTGGACAAAGTGCTAGAATGATTTACAAATAAGGAACACCCTTACACTGAGATAAAGGAGGTGACTTGACAATTTTCAAGTCACCAAAAAACTAGTATATTGAATAATGCACAGAACTATGGCAAAGTTTGGATTTAAAGCTAAATCCTGTCCTCTTCCTGTGATTAATGTCATATTGCAAATTCTTCCGCTCATGCACAATTGTTCCTGCAGCTGATATTGGAAACAGATTAAATTATTCTGATTGAGATAATGTATATAAAGCTTTAAAAACTGGGATGTATTCATCAATTAATTTATAAAGCAAGCTCCATGCACATTATCTGAAAATACTATTAATGTTGTTTAGTAATACTGTGGAGAGCAATTGTCTGATAAACTGTGTGGGAGGAAGAAGATTTTAAAGGAAAATAAATAAATCCCAGTCTAGGGAAAAGGCTGTCAGAGTACCTCTTCTCAGATCTCTAACATGCATTGGTTTTGGTCACTGCTGGGCTGGAAAAGCTATGCAAGACACATAATAATGGTTTATTTAACTATCTGTGTCTTCAGTTGCTGAATCAAAGTGTCATAGAATCTCTTGGTTTGGAAGTTAACTGGATTAGTTATAAAGAAGGCAAAATGAGAGCTTACGTGAACTGAATTTTCAAGGACAAAATTACACAGCAGCTTGAACACAGAAATAATTTCAGTTCATATGCACACATTTTCCCAGACACATTTTATTTGCAAAATTATCAGTCATGAAATTTATGTAGAATTTCAGAAACTGCAGAAGTTGCAGAAGATAAAACCACATACCACAGTACCTGAAATTCTGAGCTGGCTTCTGAAAATACGACTTCAGATCAATAAGTTGAAATTCTGCATTAACTGCATATTGTAATTTTTTAAAAGTGAATTTACCAAGCTAAGTTCCTAAGAGTTTCTTAGTTGTCAATTTTATAGTTTTCCCAGAATAGCTGACATTCTACCTCACCTCTACTTGATGCTGTAATAAGGTCTTTATCATTAATTCTTCTTTTATTCCTTCATTCAAATCTAATTGTTTTAAATTATTAAACCCCTAGTTAAAAGAGTAACTTGATATATCATCAACCTGTGCAATCTCAGAAGTGTATGTATTAACTGTCAAACATGCATTATTACTTAAAATTTCTTATATATAAAGTATATGAGATAAATTATATTCATGTTATATACTGAATGTCCTTATAATCAGTATGATAAATTCAGATGTTTCCTTGCACTTTCTCCCTCACAATACTTGTTACTTTACTATGTTACTTGGCTTTAACATAGAACTAAAAAATATCTTCTAACTTGCTTAAATTTACTGACTGATAAATTTACCAATATGAGAGTCATCTTTTATTTGGCTAGCGTGGGACTACAGATATCTCTCTTAATTGTTACTATTTTATACCTCCACATGCCTGTTATGAGAAATTAAATTCTTGATGGTGGTAAGAGCCACAGATTGGCTAGACTTAAGAGTGGAAAGCAACTGTTAAAACACTCATGCTTTGATTTTGCCATTCTGTATGCCTACAAAAAAGGGTCCTGGACCAGGTTTTACTGTAAAGCACCATTCACTGTGGTAAACTTCTTGAGGTGCTGGCTTTTTAAGCGATTCTTTCTCTCCCCCTTCCTCTCTAAATATATACAGGGGGAGAGTCAGAGAGACTAGCAACTTTTAAAAGTTACATAATTTATTTTAAATGGCAGAGGAAAATACCAAACTACCTAATTTTTCTTCTGCCAAAATGATTGCTGCTATGCGCTTGTAGAGGTCAGGCTGTGCTCTCCATAAAAATTTTCCCATTGGCTTCTGTGGGTAAATAGCCAAGACCAGTTACTTTAACTTTCACAAGTCCATTTTGTATTTTATCCTCTTTTTAATTCATCCTGATGTCTATGGGCAGTCTGTTTTTACTGACTTTGTGGCTTTAAATTTAGGATATCTTTGAACAACAGGTTATTTTGTTTTGTTTTGTTTTTGTGGGGGGTGTGTGTTGTGTTTTCTTGTTTGTTTGGTTGATTTTTTTTTTTTTTTTTTTTTGTGGATTTATATAAGTATAGCAATCTGAAGCCTTTATAATATTTAACGAATTATTTTCCCAAACTCTTGAATAATGTCTATGGTTATAAATGTATATTTTTAAACTTTGCAACCTCAAACCATTGAAAGAAAATGTAAAATATCAAGAATACCTGTAATTGGAGAATTTTTTATAACTTCACTGGAATGATTAAGAATGTGATAAATGTATGACATTTTGCTAAAATATCATATAAGTAGGGTTGGGATTTTTTAAGTATAAATAAAATAAAGAACAATTTTACTCATGGTGTTAATGTTATGTAGAAAGGTATGTTTGAATCACTTAAAAGAGGGAATGCTGTCTTGGGGGTAGTGACATTCCAAAATGCTGTTTGTGTTACAACAATGGCTCTCTCATCTGCAAGAACTTTGACCGTCTGATTTTTCAGTGGTTTAAAATGTGTGATCAGTGACAGTTGTTACTGAGAAGTGTTACAGACACTGCTGACACAGATCAGATAAGAAACTGGGTTAGCTGACAAGATACTCGCTGTAACATTACATCCCTATAGCATTGACATGTGCGTCCTTCTGTGTGAGGGAGTTTCTGAACATGGGTTGTTGTTAACTGTATAGTTTCATTTGTGGTTATTGAAAAGCCTTTTCTCTCTCTCTCTCTCTCAAAAAGAAAAAAAAAAGTAAAAAAAAAAAAAAAAGCAAGTTAAAACCACATTTCTCTTTAAATTAGAATGAAAAAAGTGAAACAATTTAGTATTTAATTCATCAAGCTTGGCAATTTTCCTGTGTTGCTCTGTCAGGAGCCTTGTCTTTTCATTCAGCTTCATTTCTGATTACAGATTATTCATATATGAATGGGCAGCTGTAGAAACTTGCTTCTTGCATATGCAAATCAATCATAGCAATGTTTATCGTAAGGAGACTTTGTGGCAGTGGAAAAGGGGTTGTGGCAACATGTTCTTGATTTCAATTGTATCTTCTACAAATGGAATTGTCTTTCTCACTTCACTTTAATGGATTTTGTTTGGGGTTTTTTTGCCATTTACCTCTTGGACTTGACACTGCTCAGTAAGCAAGCTGTTCAATTCACTTACAGATCATGATTTTGGAAGGAGCTGGCAGAATGAGTATCAATTCCAGCAGCAATCTACTCCACCAGCAGCCTTCCTGGACGGACGGATATTCCACGTGCAATGGTAGGAGGAATTCAACGGCTCTAAGACATGTTTTCTGGGAGAGGCAGGGAGAAAGGGGCTACTATACATTTAAGCATGTGCAAGTATTATTTTTCAATAATATCAATTTACTGGAGTTTCACTTCTGGTAAGAAAAGTTTCCAGTTGTTTCTTTATCTGTAAAAAGCTCAACACTTGCTCAAAGTGACCGGTTTGTAGTTCCATTTCCTTACTGGTTCTTTTTCTTAAAATGAATTTAGTGCTGTTAAAAGGGCCAAAAGTTTCTTCCCCTCATTTCAAAAGTCTTTCTCTCTTACCTTTACCTCTCATGCCTTCTTTTGACCAACATTGCTCTTCAATGCTTATCACCTCTCCAGCTTTCCAGGAGAATATTCTTTTTTTGCTCCTTTACTGTATTTGCTTTTTCAGCTCTAATTACTAGATAGCTTTCTAATTCGACTGGCATTAGAGCAGCAGATAGCTTGTGATCTGAAAACTGCTGGTTTGTTTGGTTTTTTTTCTTACTGTTTTCTGATTATATATCTTTATATATAAAAATGTGCTCATATATGTATTCTCTCAGTATAAAATTCAGGTATAGACATCTCTTTCTATACATAGTGTTTTTAAATTCTTTTCATCACTTAGTTGACAGGTAAGCCTTAAAATCTAAGCAGACAAGCATACTGCAGTTGTCCTTCTAATCCAGAAAAATACGGCAATAAAGCTTACAATGAAAGTTCCCACTAGTGAAACTCTTGTTCTTTTTAATGTTGCTTTCTAACTGCATAGGAATACATAAGCATGCACTCAATAAATGTGCCAACATGTCTGTAACAGATTAATGGGGAAAAAAAGTACGGTCCAAGTTTCACTTTGCACAAGATTTTATGAAGAGAAACTAGGGAACCTGTTTTCATGTTTCCAGTATGAAGCTCCTCGGGGTTCACTTATGTTTTAGAGGGACAGGAAGCTGAAAGCTCAGACCAGCCTCTACAATCATTCACTACTTCACTTCCTTTTACCTACCTACTTTTTCACTAAAGGCTTTCCATTTACATTAGGAATCTAGTGGCCTCTAAAATATATTTACCCTTCTGAAGCAATGAGAGTACAAATCAATATCCTTTTCAGGAGCTCCATCAAGCCTTTATTCTCTGACATACCACACTCTTAATCATTTCCACACTCATTCCCCAAATCCTTCAACAGGAGGATGAGAACAGTCCTGTAGACCCTCGGAGTTACTGAGACAGACCTTGTTGGCCAATATTGATAAAGAAACCTAAGTAACTGTGGGGCCTTTTTGTGTTTACCTGGAAACTGGCATTGTGCACTGTATCTCAACCAAAGAGACCTGAGGTCTAGTGGTACCTGAGGGAAGGTGATTTCCTAAAATGTGCCAAGTGGTCCTCTAGCAATATCCATTGTGTTTCTAACAGCCGTGTGGGTAATCTTTTTCTTGGGGAAACTGAGGATGGACTGGTGCCACATCCTGGAATGGGGCTGCTGTAGAGCTAGGCCATGACAGTCTTTCCTCCTCCCGTAATTTGGCCACCTTTTCTCTCATTCCCTCATTCTTCAACTCTTCATGCACTTGTGAGCATTTTTTTGTACCACTGTCTCTGCTTGGCATACTCCATTGTCCTCCTTTCCCAAGGAAGAAATTACACTGAACTCCTTTGCCAGCCTTTCTGTGAGGGCAGACCAAAGCAGTCCTGCCCTTGCTCTTATAGAATTATTCTGCCTCCATGTGTAATTTCTTTCTTTTGCACATATACACTACTGTCATGCAATGACACACAACTGAGAGCAGTTTAAAAGATTGCCAAGAAAAGATTCAGACATCCTAACAAGAAAATTAGGCAGCTTCTGTAACTAAAAATAAGTTTCACAACTGCATTCAGAAATCACCTTGCCTGACTATAGAACTAATGTGCATTCATCAGAATGCCTGCTCTGTCATGAAGCTGTGGGCCATACTGATAGGCTTTTACTGTGGAGCAATATGAGAGTAATTTGGCTTTTGTCATTCTTTGTTTGAATCCCACAATTCATATTCAGTCCTTATTCAGAGAAAATTTCCTCATCAACATTATGAGAATTTTGAAGGCTTTTCCGTATTTTTTTGATGCACTAAAATTATTTTCCCACACAAAGATCAACATTCCTTTTCAACAGTACTTCTGTAAGGTGTCTTCTGTCAAAGAATATTGGTGTATTTAGCCAACATGAATAAATTAATTCCTACATGCTCCATCTACTACAAGAGGTGTAGTGCAATAATTCCTGTTTTTCAATTGAAAAACTGAAGAAAAAAACCCCCACACAATACCTTCTTCAGCAATAGCTACTGAGATACTGCTAAGGACTGAGAAAGAACCTAGTTCTGTGGACTTCCAGGGCATGCAATTTAGCTATAAAACTTTCCTGTCATCAGCATAATCCCATCGTGCTAACAGAGACAGTAAATACTATTTTCTTTTCTAGTGTCCAGCAGCTTCTATGGAACCCAGTGGCATGAAATACACCCACAGTACTGGACTAAGTTTCAAGTCTGGGAGTGGCTGCAGCATCTTCTTGATACCAATCAACTGGATGCCACCTGCATACCCTTCCAGGAGTTTGATATCAATGGGGAACATCTGTGCAGTATGAGCCTGCAGGAATTCACTCAGGCAGCTGGGACAGCAGGGCAACTGCTTTATAGCAACCTTCAGCACCTAAAATGGAATGGTAAATAAATATTAGGCAGAGACACATGTACAGCGGTCAGAGTTCTGGGATCTTCAGAAGTCACTTATGTTCTCTAGAGACCTACCTGGCAGCTATCATTTGCTATGTTTGCTATATCACTCATTCACTGTATTGCTAAATTGCTATCACATAAGGCAGAAGTCTGAATAACCAGGGGAAAGGGTCTGTTTCCCACTCTGAATGTAGCCTTCTGGCTCAGCTGTAGCAGTTGTTGCTTGAAGCTAATGATTCTTCTGGGGTTGTCTTATGTCTTGTCTGCCATACCTTTTCTTGCAGGTCAGTGCGGAAGTGACATGTACCAATCTCATAATGTCATTGTGAAGACAGAGCAAACAGGTGAGTAACAGTTGGGTAACTTTCTTTTGCTGGTGACAAAAAGGGGAAATTGTTAATTCCAAGAGAGAAATATCAAAGTGGCATTAAATAAAATTAAAATTGTATCATTCAGAATAAAGGAAGTAAAACAAATATTAGTCAGTGTCTACTTTTTGGAGTTTTGGGTAGTACCACCGTATCTTAGTTTGCATGTGGCCAGTTTACCTGGGAGAACTCTGGAGTATCAGCAGTCTATACTGATGTTCAGAGTTGGAGTAGTTTGCAGTGCTCAATGAGTACAGCTTTGTAGAGGACTTCATTCAGCAGATTTCAAAACAACTATTTTCACAGTATTCTCAGTTTAAAAAAAAAGACAGAAAAAACATTTTTGTTTTGAAGTGCTGTTAATGTTTGAAACATGAGGAAATTTTCAAACAAGCAACCAAAACTTATTGAGAGAAAAATGTTATATTAATTTTCTTCACATGTTTCAATGACACTGAAATTTGGGTAGTATTTTGATTTGACCAGATCTGCATTTTTCTTGTGGCAGACTTTTTCTCCTGTGTGCTCACAGTTAGATGCCTTTCCTCCCAGGACTCTGTTTCACTGAGAAAAGAACTTCAGCTCAGTTCAGTCCTCCTCTTTTGGCACGACTGTTTTCCTGGTTCCTTTGCCAGAGCACCTCTGTCCATATTCTATCACTATCTCACTAGTCTGCGCTTCTTTGTATGTGGGTGTGTTCCTGACCTGTGTTTTAGTAGCTTCTGGCAGAATGGATACAGATTCATAGTGTGCGATATCACTGACAAAAACTGATAGTCCTGCTTATTCAGCCAACCCAGAGGAGCCCAGCTTTCCAGCTAAGGGCATTATTCACTTTCTTCTTGTAGTGGGCAAGCACTGCAATCTGCAATCCACTCCTTGCCTGTGCCAGTGTGGTGTGGGTGATGTGCATGCAGCTTGCCATATAGGAAACTGCAGTAATCCTTTAAGTCCTGATTTATGAGATATTTGTATACTGTAAATTCCTTCTCCCACTAGAGATACACAGTACAATGCAAAATACCTCAGCTGCCCATCTTGGAAAGGTCAAAGCCCAGGAATAACTCCTAGCTATGCTGCATCAGGAGTGGTGTGTTTGGGCTCCATCAATGCCAACCATGGGCAGAGGGAGTGAGTGTAGTTTCTGCATAAGGAGAAGCAGGTGATGAGGATTAGGGCTGCTGAGCAAGGGACTCCTTGTAAGCCAGTAGGGACAGGACAGGTGGCTTAGAGGAGAAGCCTGCCTCATCCTAGTAGACCATCAGAGTTGCAAAGACACAGGTACTGAAAAAGGCCGAAGTGGGAAGACAAGCTGCCTCTCCGTGTTCTGGCTCGTAAGGCCTGTTTTCAGAGGCAACATTAGACAGATCAGGTGTCCAAGCAAGCAAAGGGTGTGTGCTATTGTAGGAACACAAGCTCTGGGTGCCCAAACATGCAGCTATTACTTAGCATACCTGCTAAATTCCTATGTCATAAGTGGTAGCTCAGCCAAACGTGATGATTTAACTATAACTCATTTTTGTGTTTTTGATTTAATTTATATGGACATGAAAAAAATAAGTAAAGCACAGATTTGAACTTTATATCTCATAATTTCCAACCTGGATTCAAAGGAACAAGAGATTTTAAGGATTCTTACCTCAAAAATGCACTGTGAAGAGTAGGAAATCAGGAGATCGATGTACAGGTCATAATGACAATGCTTTTGTTCTGTTTATATTGATCCATCTGACCAGACAGTCACTAAAATTATTCCTCTCTATTCATGAAGGTGGTTTTTAGGTTAAGGATAGGGACTTGATGTGCTGGAATAAAATGGCCCTTCATCTAAGATTAGGCTTTGATGTTTCTCACTATGTGCTTATACAAAAAGCTCTGTTTCAGAAGGGACTTTTGAGTTCTACCATTATGGAAATAAATATTCTTTATAAATATCCTCCTGTTTGACTAGATATTTGAGAACAATCTCATTTCTATAGCACAAAAGCACTGTCATAATCACCAGGGGCTGAGAATTCAGGACTTGATAGGGTAGAATTAGAGTTGATCTGGCATAGGAAACCTCCTTCAAGGGCAGGCATAAATGATATATTAACCAGGAAAAGGAAGAGCCTACTACCTTGTATCTAAAAGTCAGTGCTTTGTGTAAGTACATTTGCCTGAGTATGCAAAACCCCATCCATAATTTGAGTCAAAGGAAATCATTTTGTGCATAGCCCATTCCCTTCTTGGTTCCCTTAATATTATTTTTTTCATTTCTTATTCCTTCTGTTCAATATTCAGTTCTGTGATAAAATATGTTATTTTAGTGATCTCATTTTCCATTCGGTCATTTACCTACAGATCCATCATTAATGGTGTCCTGGAAAGAAGAGAATTACCTGTATGACAGTGGCTATGGTAGCACAGTAGGTAACTAACATTACAATACTTCATGCATTTCTGGGATGGTTTTTATTATTGTCTGAGGCCATTACTTTAAATGTCTTCTTTTTTAATTCTCAGAGTTACTGGACAGTAAAGCATTCTGTCGTGCTCAGATTTCCATGACAACACCTAGTCACCACCCTCCTGGTAAGGAACTTATATGGTTAATTGTTTGTCACTTGTCCCACGGCTACTGATGTATAATAGTCTCTGTGGTCTTCTGTTGTAGGATTGAATCTGAGCCTCCAGTAATTTTAAACCAAGCAGTAGTGATTGACAGCTCTTTTTTTTACTATCATTATTACCATAGCTTACTTTCAAGAAATGCTTCTCTCTTCTTTCTCTGAAGACAAAGAAGATCAAATAATCTGCAATCTCCAGATGTCTTTTAAAGTGACTGAGTCAAAGGGGAGTATGTTAGTGTCAGAGACAAAATATTCCAGGTCCATCACACTTTTCTATGGTGTAGCTGGGTATGTGTAAATGGGTGCCATGCTCGTCTCCAGAAGTGGCTGCGTTTCCCTAGTGAGCCTGTGGTTAACTCTGGGTAGTTTGATAGATTTGGGGTTGGCCTGGGGAAGCCACAGGGCAGGCACCAAGCCCTCTGACCAACTGTACCAGCAGAAGAGCTTCCTACTGGAGCTGTCAGCAGGGCAGACACCTCATGCTGCCTCATCCCCATGCAGTGCTTCCACAAGGCAGAGATACAATCTACCTGCTCAAGGACAGAAGAACGGAGCAAACTCATTTGCCATAGTGCTTGGCAAAAGTGCATTCTGGGCACACGTGTCAGGGTGCTCTGTGGGGCATGTCCCAGGGGAAGGTACAAAGAGTGGAGGTCAGAGAGTGAGGCAGTGGGAAAAGAGGAGAGCAGAGGTGGCAGGGGAGTGAGAAAGGGGGGAAGGAAAGGCAGGTCCTTCCTAAGAGGCTGTTAAGCACAGAACTGAGCGAGCAAGCAGTGGAATTCATGGGAAGATGACAAAGGAAATCACCCTGCTGTAGATGCAGCTTTGCAGGTGCTACCTCTGCACTGGGGGCAACCCTGAGCCTCTGTGTATGGGTAGCAGTCACAGCTTCTGTGCCTGCCCTTTTGCTGCATCCCCTGGCCTCCCAGCATAGCCAGGCTTGCCAAGTGACATACAGTTTAAACTAATGCACTCAGAAATAAATAATAATAATAAAAAAACTAAACCAAACCAAAACCAAGCAAAAAAAAACCCCAAAACAAAACCCAAAATAAATCAGAGGGAGAAAACCACCACACCTTAACCCCCCCCAACAAAACACTATGTTTGCTTTCTTTGCTGCCTCCACCCACTCTCACAAGATGGCTACCAGGATTTCAAGCTCTCTGACAGGACTGGGGACCTGTCAAGATCCTGGCATGGTGTATTTACCTGCTGACTGCTTAAGCCTAGAGCTAGGGTGGCACGCCAAGGGCACAGCCTCCTATAAAAACTAAATTTGTATATCCCGTAAAAAAAATGGCTCATTCCTGAATCATATGCAAATACTGTGCAACCTTTTGTCAAAAGTTTTGCAAGACAGCTTTGTTGAAACTGCATCGTAACTCTTTTCATCTGTCAGGCTCCAGCCTCCTAACATGACATGTTTGAAACCCGTCTCCACATAGGAGTGGAGGCAGAGTGGGAGGCTATTTACACAGCTGAAATCCAGAATGTATCACTAACTAGAGAGAAGGCAACTGAACTTCCAAGAATAAATCTCTAGCTAAGTGGAGCATAACAAGCATTTGCAAGTGAATTGTGGGATTTTAAAATGAGAAGGATTTATATAAGAGGGCAAATAAAGGACTGGGTCCTGCTGCCCTCACCTGGAGTTCCCACAGACTTTTAATAACATCAGGGAAATCATAATCTGACGAAAGGCAGTGAAATAAGCCTCATTTTACTCTTTCCCCCCAAGCTGATTGAGGTTCGGGCTGGTTTCTGCTCTTTGAGAGAGGGAAGGCAAAATGACTCAGAGCACATTTACTGCTTGGGGGTCAAGGACAATAATTATGTCAGGCTCAGTAGTGAATGTTAAGCTTATCCTCGCTGATCTGCTCAGTTCATGTTTCACTGATCTCAGTTCATGTTTCCAGTTATGTATGAATAAAGCAAGTGTGTGAATATCTTTGCATCTGCCTTTTCACATGCAGTTATTGCAGTTGTCTGTGCAAATCCAACAAGTTTCTATGCAAATTAATATTTCCTGTGAGTCATTTTCCCATGCAAATGCCTGGTTTCCATGAAAAGTATGATAATTGTGCATTCATAGAAGCTGGGAAAACATGCGTGGGACCTTAAGCTTTAGTTTATGGAATTCAGGTACGAAGTATGCTGAAAAGCAAACACAGAAGGGCCTCCCTCTCAGGACTATCCTGGAGATTTTGTGAGACTTAGAGCAATCAGATGAAAGCTATTCATTAATGAGAAGAGCAGAGCCAGACTGCGGTTGTTTGAGGGCGAGAGGGTTGAACGTGCAGACTGCAAGGTAGGTTACAGTCAGGAACAGGCGGAACTTTGTTTCTGAAGAAATGCTTGTGCCAGAAACCCTATGCCTCCTCTGGCTGGCTGCAGGTGAAAAAGTACCATAGATGAGAAATGGCTTGTTTCTGTGGCTCTGAGCCATGGAACAATATATGCATATCCAGCTGCCAAAAATTCCTACCAGTGTAGCCCCATTCCTCCCCCCATCTCCACCCCCCAACAATAATTTGCCAGTTCATTATGTTTTAGTCAGGTAGGTGTTCTGTGCATTGGTACAAGCGCATACATTTCATATTAGATCATCTCTTCAGAAACAAATAAGCCCCCAAAGATACATGCTTCTGCAAAGACTAAGACATAATGGGACAATTCAGGATTCCTTTTATAGACATGATCGTCTTATTTTTTTCTCTCTCACACATAACATGAGATGAGGTATTTGTTAATCAAATTTAGGTTTCAAAAGCCAAATGTTTACCTCTGCATTCATTCTTTATTCATCAATGGTCTCTTTGTGAAGTGTGCTGATTAACATATAGTACAGAAAACAAAACTCTGCCCTTTCCTTCTCACTTAGATTACCTTCTGAAAAGTGATTATCTTTAAAAGAGATATTAGTTCTTTTTTGTGGTTTTATTTCTTTCAACCTACTAGTCAATGGAAAGCCTTTAATCAAATTTACAAATAGGCTTCATTTTCCTTCTCTACAGATTCTTCAGATGTGAAAAAATTACAAGATCATACCCCAAAGTCCCACACCAAGAAACACAGTAAGTTGACATCCACGTTTATAATGGTTGGTTGACTGACAGAAAAGAAACACATTAAAAGCAAAGCCCCTTTGGGAGGGAAAAGGAAGCATTTTGAAAGCAAAACTGGTTAGATTGTTACTGTGTTTGAATCCTCCAAGGATCTGACTGTTTATAGTACTGTTTGCTTACTTTATTTTTGACTCAGTATTGTTATATTTCAAATTGTTTTTATCAGTGAGGGCTATAGGGAAGCATCCAGAAATAAGTTGCCTCTGCCCTGTTTTGAACTGGGCTGGTGGACTGAAGTAAAGGAATGATGAAGGAGATTCAGGATTAAATCAGGAAGGTCTGTGTATGGGTATGGTCATGCTTATGCCCATACCTGGTGCAGCGTTCACCAGCAACCCTGCTCAGCATCTCCTTGCAGAACTTCTCATGCATGCCATCATAAGCAAGCACCTACCCCTCAGTCCTGTGGCTTTCTCCTCTGCTGATATGACAGTCTTTCCTCTTCCTTTATATACTTTTTCTGTTAATTTTGATTCAACCTGTCTCTGAAGACAGGTTACCATAATTGTGATTTCTGGACATTGTCTATAAAGATCTGGAGATATTTATACTGAAAATATCATGACTGTGTGTTTTGCATTCTATGCCACTCCCTATTTATAATAGAAAACCTTAATAATGGTCCTTCACTGCATTTTGTAGTATTTGATTTCATCCTCTTTCAGTATGGTCTTCAGATTATCTATCTCTTCCTGATTGCTCTTCTTACCCTGCTCTGTGACTTTGCTGAAACTGAACTACTGAACTTTATATCTGCACACAGATATTTTGTTTCTTGTATATATCATGGTTGCTAATGAAAGAATTAGATAGGACTGGTCTGAAAAGGGACCTATGAAGAACTGAGTTCACTTGGTTTGTTCATCTTAGAGAATAGAAGGCTAAGGGGTGACCTCATCACAGTCTACAGCTACCTTAAGAAGGGCAGCAGAGGGAGAGGTTGCTGACCGCCTTTCTCTGGTGACCAGCAACAAGACATGAGAAAATAGAATGAAGCTGCATCAGGGTATGTTCAGATTGGACATTATGAAAAGGTTCTTCACAGAGAGGGTGGTCACTCATTGGAGCAGGCTCCCCAGGGAAGTAGTCAGAGCACCAAGCTTGTCAGAGTTTAAGGAGAGTCTTAGTCATATCTTTAGTTTTTGGTAGTCCTGCCAGGAGCAGGGATTTGGACTCAGAGATCCTTATGGGTCCCTTTCTACTTGAAATATTCAATGATTCTAAGAATTTAATTACAATCTTGGCATATAGAAAATGTCACCTTGCTGTATGCTCGGCTAATCCTCTACATTTCCACTTTCTTCAGGGCTGCTCTGTATCATGATCCATTGAGTGCATTACTGATGTCCAGATAGGATAAGTCCACCACATTTTGTTAGTTCTAGAAAACATAATAACAAAGAAATATATTGGATTAGTTGACTAAAATCTAATTCTACTAATTTTGCACTCCGTACCATTTTCTAATTGCCTTCACATATCTGACTAGCTTTTTTCCTTCTTAATGTGATCTAAACCCTTGCATGCTTTTGAAGTCAGACCAAAGAACTGCTGTCTCTCTGGCCCACCTTGTCATTGTGTTTGTTACTCTTCATTCATAAGCTACAACATTTGACTTGTTGGATTTATTTATTTTGACCTGGGCTTTCTGGTGCCATCTCTACAGTAACTGTGGGATGGATTTGTGCTTAAACTGGGAGGTCTAAATGTTGAATTTAGAGATCTGTTTTTGCCTATTCTGATATCACGGTGAAGCTTTTTAATGCCCTTTTCACATACCATTTTGGCTAGCCACTTTTGTCACTATCCCTATATCCACTCCAAATCTTCTTAAATCTTTAAGCCTACCTAGGACACCTAGGGTCAAATACTCATTGATGTGGAACAGCATTTTGCTTCGCTCACCTTCTGTTTGTCTTTTAAATACATGAAGATTCAGTGCCTGCTTCACAATTATCTTGACTGTTTCATGTACTGCATGATAATATCAGGTTATGTGCCGTGCCATGCCATAGGAGAATACAAGGAAAAATGGGCAAATGACATGAATGGAAGATTTAACCATGTCATCTTCAGGGCAGAAATAATGCCAAAGACAGAAGGAAGCAGTGGGTGGTTTGGACTCTGCTTCCCCTGGTTGTTGGGGCTCCTACTTGCCTGCCACAAGTTTCAGACTGCCAAAGGTTGACGCTCACTTCCAGCCTCAGTGTAAAGGCTGTCAGCACTTTTTGCCTATGTATTTCCAAGGTGGGGGTCCTGCACTCCAGCAACTATGGCCTGTCCCTACCAAGCGGTGAACTATGGCCTGTCCCTACCAAGTGGTGACCATCTGTAGATAACATATGTTAACAGCATGACATAAAAATGGCAAGCATAGCTCTTTAGACACCCCTTCCTTCTGCCCACTTTTCTCTTTCAGACCCTCGAGGAACTCATCTTTGGGAATTTATTCGAGATATTCTCCTCAACCCTGAGAAAAACCCAGGATTAATCAAGTGGGAAGACCGGTCAGAAGGTGTCTTCAGATTTTTAAAATCTGAAGCTGTTGCTCAGCTCTGGGGAAAGAAGAAAAACAACAGCAGTATGACTTATGAGAAACTCAGCCGGGCTATGAGGTGAGCTGAGATGTTGCTGTAGAAGACTGGGGCATGTGAGGAGACTATGTGAATGGAGAATCTGGTTGACTTTTAAAAATGAATTGTCAGCAGCACCATTTGCTTGCCTGACAGCTGAATCTCTCCCACTAATTTTGAGATGGTAACATTATGTTCTTTTTGTCTATTCTTTCCTTTCCTGTTTATGTATATGATGATACATAAAATATATAAAACATATATATGTGTTGTATATATAATATACATTCTATTGCTGTCCACAAAAACAACAAATTCAGGAAGGAAACATGGTTGTAGAAGCTGAAAGTTCATGTGTTACCAAACTGGAAAGGCTTAAAAGGCCCAGAAATGGCCAGAGACCTTATTATTTCCAGCAATGTTCAGAAACTAAGCATGTCCTCCACCCATTACCTTAAAATGGGTATACAAATCCTATGTGAGGATTTTCTTTGCTGTTTGCTTCAGCATTTTGAGCATTTTTTCACAACCTATGAATGCTCAAAATATATTTTTTAATGGAAGCTGAGATTCTTTCCTGGTCTGATCTTAGATTCTTATCTAGAAAAAAAACTCCAAACATGAAATTTCATAAGAGTGTGTGATAAATATGGCAATATGCTATGACCTGAAATATGGTGAAATTCAAACTCAGAAGATAATTAATATAAAGTAAAAAGAAGACATAATTTTTTTTCTTCTTTTCAATGATGACAATCTTAGGTATTACATATATATCAATAGAAAATAAAGACTTTTCAGCCAGCTGAGGGACTACGTAGTTGGCAGTGGATTTTTAGGACCATAGGTTAATTTAATCTTAAATATTTTTCTATGTTTTGTTTGTCCCTTTTTTTTTTTTTTTTTAACAGATACTATTATAAAAGAGAAATCCTGGAGCGTGTGGATGGTCGGAGATTAGTATACAAATTTGGAAAGAATGCCCGTGGCTGGAGAGAAAATGAGAATTAAATATGTCAGGAAATAACATTTAAAACACCTGGTTGTAAATACTCAAAGACTATTTTCTTATATTTATGTGCCAAACTGGGGTGAAAAAGCAATTCTACTTCTGTCGGGAAGAAGGAACATTATCATTCTTGGTGTTAAAATTATTTTATTTGAAGTATGTCCTGTATGGGGAAAAAAAATGTACACAGTTTTCTGTGATATAACATTACAGAATTATGATTATTTTTTCCCTTCTTGTGAAGTTTCTATCTTTTTTTTTTTTCTGGTTTGTTTGTTTGTTTGTTTGTTTTAATCATACAGGCATAATGTGATCTATGAGTCATGCAAAGAAAGGGAAGGAGTGAAATACTAGGGCATTTAGGGAGTATGATAATCCACTTCAGAAGGCAACTGTGAGTGGAGGAAACACTAAAGCAACTCTGAGCCAAGTAGTCTTCTTCCATAGCCATCTGGTTTATAGCTCTCATTGGCCAATATAATTTGTTCCTTCCCTCCTCTGATTTCTGAGTGTTTTAACAATTTGCTGCCTTCCAGTTGCTTTTGTTGAGTCAGATGGTGGGTTTCTCTTCAATTAGCTTAACCCAACCACAGAGCAGTGGCTCTGCAAGCTGGCTGTCAGCATTTATTTGGAGAACCCATACTACCTCCATCACTAGTACCTTTTTTTGTAGGCAGAAGCTTAGGACCTGATCTTAGTGGTACTGAGTATCCTCCCTAATCTCCAAAGGGCATTCAGCTCTTCCCAGGAAAAGGGCTATTTGTTTTTAACTCACATCTCTGACGTGAACTGCAGTCAGTCTTGAGGACCAAAAGCTATTGAGGAAGATGATTATTTTCTGACTGGGCAAACTTACTAAGAGGCACCTGTTTCCCAGTAGAAATATTAATACTGCTCCCACCCTCTTACATTCCTAATTCAAGGATTCAGATGCATGCCATTAGAAGCAGTGAAGAGATGAGCAAGTAGAACACATAATCCCATGGCATGAGGGAGCAGTGTCCCCAGTTCCTTTAAGTTGTACGGTCCTCAGGGCAAGTGAAGTCTCACTTGGACAGATACTTTCAAAAACCCTTTGAGAAATGCAAAGCTCTATTGCATGTAAAATATCAGTTCCCTTTGTTTTTCTCAAGTCTAACTCCATTTTGTATTTGTATTTGTCAGCTGTGTTTAGGATTCTTAGCTGGAGAAAACCCCACCAAAATAAAGACACTGAGATTTTGGGGACATTCAAATCTGGGTCAGTATTTTGGGCTCATCTGTAGCAGTGGTATGTGAAGACTGAACATTCTTTGGCAGCTTTTTCTTTCTCCAAGTCACAAATGCTTCCTGCTGGCACCAAGCACATGCAGAACATGGGGAAATAAAAACTAGAGGAGGCAGCACTTCACCATGTGTGATGTGGGAGTGGAGAAACAGGATTTTCTTGGTGGTGTTAACAGAGGTGAAACCAAGATCGATTCCAACTCACTTTTTCAGGGATGGGGAATTTGGAAGAAAGTAACAGGGGCTCAGAAGTCCAGGACATAAAGAAAAAAAGAAATAAGTTTTAATCCATCCAATATTACCTCGGGA
The DNA here is from genome assembly GCA_024605025.1 of Megaceryle maxima. Classification (NCBI taxonomy): domain Eukaryota; kingdom Metazoa; phylum Chordata; class Aves; order Coraciiformes; family Cerylidae; genus Megaceryle; species Megaceryle maxima. The sequence goes on along the minus strand of JANHGN010010356.1, from coordinate 78,610 downwards.
ATCCCCTGGATTTGTAACCATATGCAGCAAGGTGCAGCTGAAGGTTGTAGGATATTCCATTTTTAGTTGGTCTTCAAAGGAAATAGAAATGAAACCAAGAGGCAACAGAAATATCAATATAAAGGGTATCAAATGTGCTTAGCAACAATTTGTAGGCAAACATGAGAGCCTAAGTTGTTATCTACACATGTAGGGCATGTCAGACAATAACACCACCTCCTACACTGTATATGCCAGAGCTGTCACCATCAATTACCTATACATGACAATTTTTACTTTTCATAACCTGGGTGGAGAGAGATTCATCTTATTTACAAATCAAATAATAAGCCTCAGTACTTCAAAGCATTTTTTCTCTCAGTCTATCTCTCTCTCTCTCTTTTTTTTTTTTTTTTTTTTACTGACTGTGCTAGCCTTGCTTGCTTTTGTACAACTCAGTTGTTTCCTTTTTTTTTAGTTTGATTAGCTACATTCCACTTCCCTTACCATCATTTTGTAGTTCATATAACTAGAACCAGGCCATCAGATGAGGAGAGCACCTTCATTTTGCTTCAAAGACCATTCCTTCCCCACACCCCATGGTTATTTGCAGCCCTTTGCTCCATGCTCTTCATCCTCACCCTGCACAATCCACACCTTGGAAGAAAATCTGAAATCAGTGATATTGTCACAAATCTGCAATGCTGTTGTAATTTGTCTCAGGTTAACATACATCTCAGAGCGACTGATTGTAGTACCTTCACAAAGCTGATTTCTACCAGATCTCTCACCAAACTTCTTGGGAAATAAAATGAACTTGTGATATACACGTGCCACCACTTGGTATTGACCAGCAGCTAAACCTGCTTTTAAGTGTTGAAATGTAGAGCTTTATTTAGAAGCATAGTACATAAAACTAGAGAGTGATTTACACTGTGGTGCAGTATAAATGCCAGTCTTCCACTATCACATCTTTCAGTATGTGGAAATCATGCAAGTTTCTATTCTATGCAGAATTTTTCCGACTAGGTACTTGTCATTCAGCATTACAATAGCACAAAGTTGGAATAGAAGCCAGCCAACATTTACTGTTTTACAAATATATTAACCTTTGCCTAAGACAAACACAAAGGACTGTTTAAAACTACAGTTCTTGCCAAGGACAGATGCAATCAACCAAAAGGAGTCTTTTTACAAGACCTAAGCAAATGGAGAAAATGAAGAGATGAATGTTTATGTAAATTACTATTTAAACACAAAGCATTTCTGATTGCTCTTTTATTTTATATTTTAGAGGTTCAGCAATCACATTTTAAGATGTATCCTTTAAGTTAGCAGCTACTGAACTGGTAGCACCGTGTGTATTTTATTGTACCATAAGTTTTCGTATGTATAAAGCTCTAGATAGGAAAGTATATTATATTTATATAGTTACATGCCAATCATTATGTCAAAGGTGTTGACACAAGCACTCTCAAACAATATTTTCTGCACAAAATTAGAGCAACTCTAAAAACATCCTGAGAAACTATGTAGGCTGGTGAACTACACAGACATTAAAATGTTTACTTACATTTTAATCTTTCTTTCTGCAGCACCTTGCATGCTTGCTTCTCACAACATCATCTTCGATGTATACATTTGGAAACAAATCCACATTACATATTTCACTATTGCCATTGTAAATCTCAGCTTGGAGACTATGTATCACAAAATGGTTCTAAAGGCTGTTCCTATTTTTGTGGATATGATATGAATTAAAATAAAACACTCATTAAAGAAATTTCCCGATTAATGTTTATCTTTGCCTTTTTATGTCTTGAGATCTGAAATAACTAATATGAATTCTTTCAATGTTGTAGAATATTTCAATATTGGCAAAAAGTAACTACCACAAAATCCAATAGCTTAAATTTACTAATATGCTGAATAGCCCATCTGTTGTGAAGATACTGGATTTCTAAACCTGTTTTATGTCTCACAGGTCTCACTGGAATACTCAATTATGTCGACACAAAGAGATTGCCTTTCTCGTTTGGCTGCTAAACTTCACAAAGGTCTTACTTCAGCACTGATTTAACTTCAAGGTATATTTTGAAGTGTGTGCAAGTGTTGATTAAGGATGGCATCACTCACGCTGAGCAGTTCCTCTACTGAATCAAAGAAGCTAAAACTATGAAATGCCATCCTTTATGTTATTTTTTCATCTAAATGATGGGTACAAAACCACTCAATTAACAAAGAGAGTATGTCTCCTGATTTGGTCTGCAGCTTGAGGAAAAAAAGTGAAAACCCTTATAATTAAAGAGAAAGCCAAAGTGGGCCTATATGTATAGCATTTGCACTCTGGTAGAGGACTGGTATGTACTGTATCATTACAGTGCAAGGGTGCAGTGCACGGACCTGAAATAAGCCAACCTCTAGTCCCTGCCATTGGGGCATCCCAAACTTGTTGGCAGTGTGGAGCACCACGGTGGTGCAGCATGCCTGGTAGGGTGACCTGTGCTTGCCTCTGTGCCGGTACATCTGAAGTTGAACTTGAATCTCAAATCAGCAGCTTCACTGCAAGGGCACAAGTCATGTTCTATGATGTTTTATGATCTGTAAATGTGCTTAATTTTGAAAAGTGACTCCACTGCATTTGAAATTGTGTATATGGATGTTTGAGGATGGTGGCTCTGACAGAGGTCATTCTATGCTGAATCAACCTATATTTAAACCCAGGTTTTCAAGGGGTTCTAATATTATGTCCACTTTAGTAGGACAATATGTTTGAATTTTAAACAAAGGTATAACCCCCATATTTAGCATGCAAAATGGGGCCAGTGCCCCAAAAAGGTTGTCATAGGTTGAGAACTTTGGAGTCCCAAGCCAGGTTTTGAAAGGAATTGGAACCAGATTTCAAGCAAGTTCAGACTGCGTTTTAAATAAGCACACAGCTGTTTTTCCAGCAAATGGTTGGGCCTTTTGTTTCAAGCAAGCTGAGGCCAATATTTGAGACAAAGACAAATGAGAATATTGTTTTGAAACATGCAAATAAATGCACTCTTAAAAAATCCCACCACCACCTCTTCTTTGGTTGTGACTTAAAATCAAGCAAAACTTCATTTTTCGGCTGCATTCTAAGGCCATATGAAATAAAATTCTGAGTTTGCAAATCCTATGTAAATTGAGAGTAAGTAAAAGAAGTCCTGTAAACAGAGTATACCAAGCTACACCTAAACCTGATAGAAATTCATAGGCATGTCTGCATCAAAGATGAGTGAGAATTTGCTTCAGGTAAGTGAAATGTGGTACTGCAGAAAGATGAGCAATTAAGAGTTACCATTACTAATAGCTTCAGAGAAGTGCAAGTGGGATAATAATAATAATTATTATTTGAAAGATGGATTATCTATCTGGGTTTTCAGCATTTGCTCCCTTGCTGACAGAGCTTTGCACAATGAGACCTAAGTCTGTAGCTTTGTGCCAGCCAGAAATTTCCTCCGGCAACCACTCTTGCTGCCTTTACAGAAGTATTTAGTTCCTTCAGTCACCTGACTCTGTTTCAACACATGAAAAAATTAAAGAAAAAATAATAATAAAAAAAATAATCAGGAGAAAGAGACTGAGTGGATGGCCAGCTCTTACTGCACCAAACAGTTCTGTGTTGAAATACAAAGTCTGTATGCACAGGAAAAAAATATTATGACACCCAAGTCAGTCTATTTATAGTCTTTCTGTCAGATCTTGCTTGCAAAAGTTAAATAAATTAGTGTTTACAGGACTAATTATGACTGTAAGGAGAACAAGAAACTAGAGCAATATGCCTATGTGCACTGCATTATCTTGTGAGCTGAAAAAAATATTTAATTATGAAAGTAAAATAACTGAAGCACTATTTCTGCTGAAGAACTTTCCCCCTTTATCTTCAGAATGATGTGATACTCTCCTTTGCTTTCATCTCATTTTGAATTTTCAACAATAAGATTAACTCTCAACAGAAGGAATGAAAAGGGCTGATCTGTAATGTTGTAGCAGGTATTGCAATACAAATATGTAAACCAAAGCTTTTTCTTCCTAAGCTTTTTGGTTCTATATTCATCATTTATATTGTTCCTGGGAACAAGGTGTTTTGTGTGACGCTGGGAATAAATTTAGCCTAAATATTTGATGTCACTAAAATGAAAATAGAAAAAAGTTAAGTTTGGAAGTGGTCCTTTTCCTACAACTGAGGTTCTAATGCATCTGCCCCAATCAGTTACTGTATCGTGTAGTATCATTGTTCTTGAGAGGAGACCATTAACTTGAATTGTTAGATATGTTTTCAAATGGCCAATTACTTCTGTGAGAAACTTGAAACATGCTCTAATATCTACATTTTAATTTAAGGATATCCTTGTTTCAGGCTATAGGCGTTTCAGTGAGGAGTGAATGTTTTTTTAAGGAATTATTCCAGTATCAGTGACACACTTTGTGAATTTTGAAGAGAAGCCTCCCCCTTTCTCCTCTAAGAGTGGTGGAAAGACCATCATAGCATGAAGATTATCTAAAAGCCTCCTTTTTGGAACTGAAGGTGTCGGGGGCTAAACATAACACCTTAATAAGCCACTTTTTAAAGCTCCTTTCTGAATCTTGAAAACTTCATGCAATAACATGACCTGCAGCAGTGTGGCAAGGAAATTATTATTCTTCACAGCTCTCGAAGGAAGGCTTCAGGACAGCTTCATAGCATCTATGGGTGAGGAGAAGCTCTGCAGTTATCTAGGTGGCAGCCTCTGGAGACTGTAGGGTTCACAATATGCAGAGGTTTAGTGTCATTGTACACCTTCAAATCCCAGGTTGTGGGTCCTGCTTTTCTCAGATGTGCCAAGCAGAATATTTTTGGAGAATCACCGAACATGCTATGACTGTGTGCAGTGTAGAAAGGTTGGGAGATTGATGGGACTGTTGAAGCTCCTGGTGGTGATGCTGCCATAAGGACACTGAGACACAGTTTTCCACTGGAGATCGTGAAGTGCTCTGAGTGTACTGCACCTTCTCTGTCAAGTCTTGCCAGTTTTGCTTACTATGTGTCAGCTCCTGCCTCCAATCTTGTCTCTCACCCCCTTTTCCTAAGTGGGGCAGCTATAACACTGCTGCCTGTACCCATGGAAACTGCTCTTTCCCTGAAAGAGAATGTAAAGAGTTTGTCTGTCAGCCCCCTGGTCTTCTGAGTTGATTTTCATGGGTTAAGACCAAGCTAGAGCCCTTTGGCTCTAGCTCACATGGTTACTAGATGTGTTTGCCAACTCAGGGAAATTTAAAAGTGCAACCCAAATCTGCGACCAGGGCTTTCTTACTGAGTCATTGTAGTTTGGAGACAATGGAGGATCACACCACAGGTTTGATGTTGCCTCATTTCCTGTCGACTATGGTACTTCTCGAGACAGTCATCCCATCAAGCTAGTGCCCAAACACTGACAGGAGAAACAACATTCACCAACAAAGACTCCCAGAGTGCTGTCTAAGATTCCTGTATTTTCAAAGAAAGCTTAAATAGACAGACAATTAATTAAAAAAAAAAAAAAAAAATTAAAGAGGAGGGGGGAAACGCCTTGAATTCCATCCTTCTCATGGCAGATACAGTCATAATGTCTCAGGTAATTAGCTTTGCCTGAGATGATGATCACTCATTTTAGGCGTATATAAAATCTATGAGTTGCAATGTGAGGCAACCTGAAAGCCTCCATCCATCCTTCTAGAGATCCCTCTGTACTCTGGTATCTCTCTCTAAATCGTACCTCCTTTCCTGGGGGACGGCTCACCAGAGCTTATCAGATTCATTTACTGCTGTTTCGTATCAATGTTCTCATGTGAAACTAGAATACAAGTAAGCCAAGACTACCTCCATACCCCAAAACAATTACAAATGATGGTGATTCACCAGTTATTCATGCCAAACCAATATTTTTCAGTATTTTATAGTTCATGAGTGAAACATTTCAGCATGTTCAGGCTGAAATCATGGGCATACCAGGATGCATCTAATGGAGAAGGGCACTCTGCACAGGTATTCATGACATATTCAGTAGCTGTCACAGAATCACATATGAATTATGGACACTCTTTGCTTTTACAGTAGGTTTGTGTGTGAGGGGATAATAACAGTTATATTTACTTTCAAGGAAATTTAGTTAGACGATAAAGCTAATCCAAACTATTACCTGGAAGAGTGTCTCAGCTTTGCCTTTTCACCTCCCCAGACTTATCCCTGGGTGCAGCTTGTCTCCTGCCTGCTGCTATGACCCCGGCCCAGCCATGCCAGTCCCCACAGCTCAGAGGCTGCCCAATGGCCTGCAAGCTGATGCACTTCTGTAGAGCTCTGATTGAGCTGGCATGGGTGTGGAAACAAAACACCCAGTTGTGTTAGGCCCTCTCGTACTCGGCACTGCCAGCATCTGCAAAGGACTGCAAACAGAGCCATTCTTTAATTTTGCTATAAAAAACAAAGATCAGGGTTGGAAGTCCTGAAAATGTAAAGGATTAGAGAACTGAAATAAATTTAGAGACTGACAATGATCCTTTGGCTCCCTAAAACCTGAGTCACTACTTCAGTGAAGGCAAGTAATTCATATGCTGGGCTGTATGCTCATACTGGTGAGGAGTAGCCCAGTGCTATCACATTTAAGGGAGCAGAATACAAAGACCCATTGTCAGTGTCCCAGGATCTGAGCAAGCACCATCTCAACCAAATTACGTTCAGTTGCCATGAAGTTTGATGTCTGTGAATGGTTGTAATGAGACTTGCCTTTTATCTTGCTTTTCTGTCACATGTAATTTTTCAATATGCATACAATGAGAAATTATGTGCTGGAGTTTAAACCTCTTTTTTATCTGGTGTGTAGAGAGAATTCAATTCACTATGCATGGATAACCCATTTGTTTATACTCAAGAACAAAGTGAGCTATTAAGCTTTGCTGTCACCTTTAATAAATGGTCTCACAAGATAATAACTCCATGCAGCTATGCCCAAGGGCCATCAGCATTTTTAAAGCCTCTTTATGTTTCAAGAAAAAGTGACACTGTAACAGCTAGCAAAACTGGGAGAAATATTTCAAAATTATATTTTGGTTGGACATCAAGTTTATGAGTTATGGGGGACCTGTGGGCAGAGAACCTTTAAGCAGAAACCCCACCTGGAAAAAGGTGTACGCCAGCAAGCCTTTCTTTGGAAAAAGACAAGTCTAGAAGTGGGGCCTTATCAGAAGCATATGTCCCAGCTCAGACACAATGTGAAACACCTTGATCTTCCAGATTAATTTAGTCATAGCCTGTTTCAGCTGACTTGAGATACCTGCCGAAAGGGCATCTCTGGATTCTTTGTCTTGTTGCTCTGTGCTAGTTGCATGGTGTTGGCACCAGCACTGCTGCATGGGCTGGTCACACTCACTGATAGATCCCCAAATTAGTCTCAAATGAAAAAGGATAAGTTTTCTGGTTGGCTCTGCACATCCTGAAGTCACAGGATCATAAGTCACAAATCAAGGGAGAAGGTAGAAACCTGCAGTCAAAGGAGCAGGAAAGGGAAATTACTTCCTACACCTTTAGTAGCTGTTTCCAGTTAAATCATTATAAGCCAGTTTGTGTAACCTCAAGAGATCACCTGCTTCATGGAGAGGACCGGAGGTGGGGGACAGCTAACAGCTGTATTATGCTTTGATAAATACAGCAACATATTTCCTTAAATTTTGTATGGTAGTGAAATAATTTTGTGTTTTACTTTTGCCATAATGTCCCTCTGGCTTTGAGAGTGCTTTTGTATGCCTAGCAAACCACATAGTCTCCAGGGACTGGTGAGATAGGCTTGTAACAGTGAGGAACTGCCCCCACCCACATAACACAGAATATGTCAATCCAGGATGTTTGTTGAGGAGCTAGTAACACAGGGTGTTAGTTTGGGAAAGATACATCCCACTAGCAAGCATCACGAGTCACAGGGATCTCTGAAACTGCTGCCTAGGAGGGTATGTATGGCCCATGCTGCTCAGGGAGTAAGGGAAGAAAGGGGAGCAAAACTACTGATAAGTGGGTTTTGGGTCTTGATGGAATATAACTTAGAAGAGGAGAAACTGCAAAGATGAGTTTTGGGAATAACTTCAAGCCTGTGCAGCCTAGCCTTCTGAAGGGCTAGTTGTGTAGCTGGAGCTGTGCTGTGCTCAGCATGTTGCAGTGCACCATCAGAGTTAGAAACCATTATAACTGCAATGTCTGAAATTGCAGTGTGATGCATCTAGTCCTTTTGAACTCTGGATGCTGCATTTGCATATTAATATCTGAGAAAAATTACCTCATGTCTCCTAAGGGAAGTGGTTCAGGCCCCATCACGGAGCACCAGTAGGGCCTGATATTCAGAGGTAGTGAGCAATCACCTATCCCATGAAAAACCAAGACGGAAAATAAACTGCAGATAACAATCTGGTACCAGCACAACGATAGGGTAGGTGTGACCTGTTATGTTTTTTTTCCATCTTAAGCTTTTATGATTTGGCTGTATATGTTCACCTGATATGCTATATAAAATAATAATAAAAAAAACCTTATGTGATCAACCCACACAGCTCTGTTCCCCAGTCAGTTCCCACACCTTCATTCCCCAGCCCATTCAAAGGGCTTGGTTGAAATAAAACCTACTGAAACCACAAGTGGAGTGGATCACCACAATACTGCAAAGGCTTGGTTATGGACAATTAATTTCTTTGGGCTATATTATTCCCTAGGTTTACACACCTGTCCAAAGGAGTGAGACAGAATAAAGCATCTCCCACCTAATGCTACGCAGTGACTACACCTTTGGGTTCAGGTGTGATGTATTTCTTCTCCATATGCCTCCCCAAGAAAAAAGTTGCAGAGATTAGGTGAAGTCATGGTGATGTTTCTCTGGTTCAGGTGGTGGAAGAGGGGAGATGGGAACTGCTCTGTGAGGAGTAAAAGATGTTACCTGCTTCCAGAAAAAGTCAAGAAAGAAAATATGAGTCCCGCTGAGTAAATCTGACAGGCTTTTTTGAAGGAAGACAGCTACAAGTATCCTTTCAATATAACGCTACATAAGGAACTGCAGGTGGTAAGAAGACTATGGTCCAAACATTTGGTTAGCAAAAAGGGGATTTCTTTATAGCTAGGGAGGCAGGTCCATAGGGAGGTGTCCATCCTCCTATGCCTGCCAAGTTCTGGTGAAAAAGCAGGCAAGTGCACTGAGGGTGCCTTGCAATGGAAAAGGATAGCATTGAAAGAGTTAAAGTTTTAATATTTTAAGATGTTTTTGTGTGTGTTGTTTTCTACCTACCAAATGCAATAACGCTTAAATCCTAAATATGACCTAGATAATTCTGTATGTGAAAACGTACTCATTTGATCACCCACAAGTGATTTCCAGAATAAGTTTATTATCTTAACTATGAAGTCCAGACTTGTTAGTCACTCCAGCATGTGTCCTCTCATTGTCTCATCAGCAATCTCTGATTTTCTTTTGTCTAGCTATTGTCTTAAGATAAAGGAGCTGGAGGCTTCATTCTGTTTAACTTTAGTGTAAATGTAAATACTTACTGTATTGTAAATAGATCCTGCTTTTAATAAACAAGGTAGTATGCCCGTACCTCTGTGGAGAGCTACGTGGTTACTTATTAAGGGACCTGTTACATGTGCAGGAATGTAAAATGTGCCATATTGGTTTTAGTCACCTGGAGAGACCTTGCAGTGGATGGCATTAGCCATTTTAGAGACTCTCCTGTTTATCTCAGTGCCATGTTGTACTCCAGGCACAAATCTTTCCCAGTGCCTTAAGTGCTTGCACCTGATGCACCGCATGCAAAGGCTGACTTAGGACAAATGTATGTGCATAAGATATGAGCATATGAACTAGTTGCAATACCTGGTCTTGTTATATTATTTGCGGACTCGTACGCTTGAAAGTATTATTTCTGCAATGCCTTGAAAATAAAAATAGATTTTTCTGGTTTATTATACACCTTTATTTTCTGCACTAATATGGAGAAAGTAAAAGTTTGACAAATAGAAACAGTATAATCCACAGATGAGACAGCTCAGGTAGTGTTCTCTGGTGTTGTTTGCTCATAAACCTTTAATTTTACTTTGGGCCTGTCACTTTTATTTCACCATGTAGAAATCATAGCCTGGGTACTGACTACCAAAGGCATATAACTCAACTTTTAAATCTTGATATTTGTACCTTGGTATGGAAGAGGAAAATTGCTGCTAGTAAATTTTCCTTGATGTGTGTCCCAGGGGAAAAAAAAAGAAAAGAAATATTAATCTTAGCCTAAATTAACCTCAACTTTTCTTTCTCTTTTTCTTTCTCTTTTTCTTTCTCTTTTTCCTTCCCTTTTTCTCCCCCTTTTCTCCCCTTTTTCTCCCCTTTTTCTCTTTTTTTTTTAATTTTTTTTTTTCATAAGGGGTGCTAGAAATAAGTAAAAGCAACCATGAGTTATAATTTCTAAATTTTTAACATGTCAATTTTTTTTCACTGTCTCCAGGTGACTAGTGAGAAGGTTTTGAACTTTTCAAACTTTTTTCCCCTGGAAACTTGGTTGGACTTCTGATTAGCATGCACACACAAATTAATATCAACAAAAAAAGAAATGAGACTTCAGACTGGAACAGTAAAAGCATATGAGTTAGATGTTTCACATCTGCTGGTTTTTTTGAAATATATTCAAAAGGAAAGTGACTGGGGCAATCTTTGAGTTGTTAATAATGATGTCCGAGAAAGAAAAGCAGAGCTCTGGTAAACAGAAAAATAAAAATATAAAAACTATACTTTAAAAGGGGGTGATGAGAAGAAGATGACCAAGGCAAATATAGTTAAGGAAGTGTAACTTCAGCTTCTCCAAAACTACTGCTACAAATAATCAATCTATTTGCAAAACACCTACAAAAGCCATAATGGATTTCCAAGAACCATTCTAACCAATTTTATTCTGTTATAGCATGACAGGCTGATATTTATTTAGGAATAAGAAAGAGAATGAGCTAGGTTCAATGTGCTAGGCTTTCGACTTAATACCATTTCATAGGATATTTGGATGGAAAATGTATGGAAACATGGTCTCTATTCAAACTAACTGCAAAATTGTACTCCAAGAGTGGGTATTAGTGATTCACTTTTAAGCAAAGTTGGATCTAATGTGGCTCCACTGTGATCTGTCATAGGCCAAGTACTATTAATATTTTTGTTATTGACTTTGCTCATGAAAAAAGAGTCAATTTACTGTCTTTGTAGGTCATGCTACTTGGGAGAAGTAGTAAGTCCTTTGAAAGCAAGAATGAAAATTCAAAACAATGACAACGCATTGTAAAAGTGATCTGGAATAAATACAATGCCATTCCAGACAGACAAAAGCTATAGCAATGGCTCAATATGTTGCACAAATATGAGCTACTTATTGGATGGGCTTTTTGTTGGAAAAAAGAATGTAACATTGCAGTGGATCACAGGTTAAAGGTGAGTTCGCAGTAACATGCTGTTGTGAAGAAATAGATGAGAACACACAAATAGGTGTGACGACTGTGAGATAACACTGCCCTCCCAGCCTATTCAGCAGCAGTGAGACTAGATTTAGCTACAATGCCATGTTCAGCTTTGGAAACTGTACTTCCAAAACCAAACCAAAACGAAGCCTGGTAGTGTATCAAAAAGGGATCGAGACCTAATAGACATGTTTTATGAGAAAAGATTAGGATTTCAGGGTTATTTTACAGAAAGATGTAACAGTCTTCAAACATGTAAAAAGTTGCCAAAAGGAGATAAACCTATCCCCATTTCTATGAGACAAAACAAGAAATAACAAATCTAAACTATAGCAAAGAAATTTGTCATGGTATGGATAGGAATCCCAACAATAGACATTTGTCAGAACAGGTTAGACCAGCATCCCTGGGGAATTACATAAGTGCAGCTGATCTTTCCTTTGGGTGGGGGATTAACTGTCACGATCTTAGATCTCTTCCAGCTTGGCTTTTTATGGCTCTGCAATAAGTCTTCATGAGTCATGTAGGCTTTGATGAAACCAGAATGTTTCTGTGGAAAAAATGTTTTTTTCAAAACTTTTTGGCCAATCTACATGTTTTGGCAGTTCATAAAGCTGTCTTTTACTAGGATTTGACTGTTGTATTTGGTCACTTGTTTCTATATTCTGCAAGAATTATAAGTGTTTCTGGGACAGAAAGTAGCATATGGACATATCATTTAAATTAGAATATATGCAAAATTCAAACTGGCCACAGAGGACAAGGGGGAAAACAGATCACAATGACCTACTTTGATTTATGTTTGAACCCCACCTATCTAATTAGGTAATTGTTTACTGTGTACTGTTTCCCTGCAGGTGAGTGATAAAGCAAGTTCAGGATTTAAAAGGAATTAAGAAAGGTTGTTTATGCCATTAGCTTATGGGGACCATTAACCCAGGTTGGTCTATACTTCTACACTGGCAGAATCATGTGCTGCAAATACCTACCTTTCTATCTGCAAAAAGATGAGACAAAAATTTTCCTCTATGTATATAACAGCTATATAGCCTGCCCTGGTGTAGTAGCCTAAAATCCCTTTCAATCCTGTCCTCAAATTATTGCTGACAGAAATAGAAGTACAATAATCCGCTTTTTACACACCATTTATACACAGAAAATAAAATCAAGATTTATTTGGCGGTTTTGAAATGCTTCTGTACTTGTGTAGGCTTGAGCTGAAGCAACTTCCTCAAAGTCATACAAATAGAGGGATCCTAAATACAAATGCATCTGCCAGATACAGATGCTGCCCTGTGCTGGGATTGTTCTTTCCTTTCATTTAGCTATCATGAAGCAGTAAACAGCCTAGTGGAGGTGCTCTTTCTTCTATAAAAATGCTTTTTATTTTATAAAAAACATGAGGCTTGCTTTTTTTATTTTAACAAAAAGCTATGAAAATTTGACAGTCTGCAAAGTGGACTGCAGTAAATGGATAGTGCAGGATTTTGTCAAAATAATAATAAGAAAGTGACAAAACTTGAAAATTTGAAAGTGACATAGACATTTCTGGTTTGACAGAAAAGCCCATCCATCCACTTAATCAGCCTGTCAAGTTGACTTTTTTTTTTTCATGGAAAATGAAAACTTTTAGCCAATCCCATTCTTCTTGTTGACCAGTGGAGACAAAGGAGTGCCAGTGGAAGGTGATATGTGGAAGAAACATTTTCAAAAGAAACAGAACAAGTCAAAGGAGTTTATGGGTTTTTTTCTTGTTTCACATACTATGTGTACATCTCTTTTGCAACACTTCCATTCTCTGGTATCATTCTTTAGTTTCAACAGGGCCAAAAAGTAGCTAAGGAGAAAAGAAGCTGAGAAATCTTACCCACCACTGAACTTCCATATGATTATCAACAAAGCAACAAGAAAAGGAGACCTACCTATCCAGAATACAGCTGATACGAGGCAAGTACATTAGCATCAATCTTCTATGCTGAGTAATACTTTATATTTAGGAAAGCAGTAACAAAAGGCTGGCTCCAGCCTACTAAGACTAATCATCTATAGATCTGTAGTCAATGAAAGCTTTTTGTGTTTGCACTTGGATTTGAGACACTCAGGATATGCATACAATGCATGTCTTGGTAGAGTCAGCAGACAAACTTATCATGAGTAAGAGCATGCTCTGCACAGCACTCCAGGAGGATTAAACAAAAAACTATGCAAAATATACAATGGCTCTGGTGTCAGACCAGGTGAGTTTGTAGCAACTATAGCTAAGTGCTAATGACTAGTTTACTTAGACAAACCTCTCTTTACCTTGTGTTTGTACAATTTCAATGCAAAATCAAAAGAAAGAGGATGACCCAAGAGTTAAAAAGATAGAGACATCTTACTGAATTTGCCAGACCACAGCAAAAATGATTTTGGATATCTAGAATGACTTGGCACCTGGTACTGTCATCCTCAGGCACATGAAATTATGTGGGGTTTGGATGTGTCAGAAAGCAAGGACTAAGCCTCATGCTGCTATCTTCTAAGGATAGCTTGTTCTTTTCCTTATGCCTAATAGGAACCGGGATATGCCTAATCAGACCAAACAAAAGATGTAGAGATTAAACTGCACCATTAGTATGCAGTAATGAGATGACTGGAGAAGATCTCTCACATGCAACAGCTTAATTTCCATGCTTAAATGACTTACTTCTTTATTAAGTCCACTTGAATCAGCATTTCATCCAGGGAAATGAAATGTATGTGGAAGAACAATTGGCATCCTGACCACAAGCTATGCTGTGGATGTAGATTTAAATACACAAGCCTGCAGAGTTAGATATTACTAATGAATGAAATAGAGCAGAAAAAAAAACCAACCCAAAACATTTGCATATGCTTACTCTTGCCAAAAATGTTACAGAAATCCTGAAAGGTACATGAAGAAGATGTAAAAGATACAAGAAAGCAGATCAATCACAAAATATAATTTGTCACAGCACTCCTGTTTCACTTCACAAATAGACTGTTGATTTCAGCAATGTAGGAAAGGTGGCAGAGTCATGTGCTTGTCATTATGATCCTCACAACTTTGAGATTCTATTGTTATCTGGAATCCTGGTAAAAAATATATAGCTTGTGAATACCCCTGTCCAGCCCTGCTCCAGATCAGAAACATTCATGATATTTTGTCATGAAATGTTCTATTTCTAGAAACTGCTAAGGTGAAATTTTGCTTGTAATTTCTCTCTAGACTTCATTATCTTTTTAAAATCAGCTCCTGCCTCACCACTCCTCAACCATAGGAGAGAGGAGGAGGGCTGGAGAGATGGTGCTGGGGACACCGGTTCTATCAGGCACCACCTTTATGCACCAGAGATGATGGCACTGCACTGGCACCATCTAGCAACTGGCACCATCTGGCAAGAAGTTTTAGTCATTTTTAACATGGGCTGTGAATTGGAGTTGACTGCTGCAGATGAATGACTCCGTACACCAGTTACTCACTGCTCAGCTATCCAACACACCCAAAGCTTTCAGTTTGTTATAAAAACACATTTTCATCTTGATTCTCTGGAAGGAGAGCAATTGGTTAACCATGAACTGGTAGGCTTGCCTCTTGTCATACCAAATAGTTCAGCTGTGTTTTAAGAGTTTTGTAAATTCACTGTGGCACAGAAACTGTCAACATTTGCTGATAAGATGTTTCCCTTGAATTTACAGGGAAGTCACCTGAAATCTAAGATGTGATGTAACTTTTCAGCACAGATTTTAGCTGAAAAATATTTTTCATGAAAAATAATAATTAAAAGGCATTTCTGATTATGGAAGAAATCTTCACAAACAGCTATTTGCATTCATATGAAGTGCTTCAGATTAATATTTAATTATGAACTGGTAACAGATTTACTTTGCTGATGTAAAGTAATAGAGGCACATGGAGAATCAGTCATCACAACTGACTGAGGAACCTTAAATCCTTCCTAGAAAATGACAAGAAGGGGTCGACAGAAATGCTGGTGATGTTCTTTTGATACTTGAACTTAAATACCATTAAAAGAGTTGGAATCTGAGCACCTCACAGCCATCATCATAGCACCCATCATCCATTGAGCCTTGCCTGGTGGAGAACAATGTATTTTATTAAGGGCAGATCTGCAGTTTGCACAAAGGAGGACAGGGGCTATCCTGGGCCATGCAGGCAGTGCCAGGGTGAGGACATTCCTGTGCCTTGTTTCTGTTAATCTGATACATTCTGTTCGTTGTATGGAATAATAAACAAACACAGGTGACCAAGCATTTGAGAAATATCATGCTGAAAATATCAGCAAACCACTCTTTTCTAAAGGCCAGCAGGAAAGATCTGGCAAAGTAAGCGCAGGCCACTGGGGAGTTGCCCAGGAATAACATGTGTATCTCTGTGGCCTTTCAGATACCTCTGAACAAAATCCCAGGACTGAGTGAATGCCTGAGTGAGTGCTTGGTGGAGGCCAGGCACTTGTCAATACCACAGTATTTGCTGCAGGCTCTGGAGGTCACACAAACTTGTCTCTCTCCCCTGGTGCATGTTTGCCAATACTCTAGTCACTGTTAAATCAGGTTGCAAAAAATAACTGGAGTTTTTTTCCCTGACTGTTTCTCTTGGTTTACAGGCTGTAGGCACACATGCTTTCAGTGCTGGTGGTGTAGAGCTTTGTGCAGAAAGTGTAGCTGATGGCTTTGCCTTCTCATTCCCTTGTATTCAGACCCTGTGTTTCTTTCCACATAAGCTATGAAATGTTTGGCTGCTCTATTGGTGACTGGTGGGCTAACCCAATGGCTACCTTGAAATGTGGATGCTAAGCCAAGCACCTGGGTGATAAAACCTGTGTCCCCCTAGTAACTATCCTCTCTAGTTTCTGTATATAAGAAGGTAATTTTCTTTATATCTGTCAGTTTTCCTGTCTCTTTATGTTACATGTGATGATACTAAAGCAAACTTAATGACATGGTGAAGTTGCAAAAGGAGTCAGTTTATCTGATTCTATTTGTTTTCCCTCACTCTTAAAAAAAAAAAAAAAAAGAAAAAAAGAAAAAAAGATGATGAGATTTGTAGTATTTGCCGTAACCTGGCAATATGTATAGAAGCAACAGATAAGATTCTATCTCCGATGAAGCTGTCATCTTCGGCTAATGCGTGTGGGAGAGGCATGCAGACAACATTTTCAGCCCATTTATTCAGTTATGTAATGGTCTTTTAAACATTTTCCATTTATGGTTTCTATTTAATTTACTCTAAGTCACAATGGTTTAATGTAAATCCAAGCCATAACATATATCAGACAGCTCAACCATAAATCAGATTGACCTTTGGTCTTTGTGCATTTCTTCTCTAATTAAATAACAAAATGTCTATTACCTGCCCTTTAAAATGAGAACCGAGAAAATAAATCAATTTGGTTACTGCATAGAACAAATCAGTTCAGGGAGACTAGGTCCTTGCCCATAACAAATATGGTGAAGGTTTAGAAACTCTTCTGTTTAAACATATTTGCGCTCACCTTTTGTGTTGTATGGCTTCTGATTTAAAGAGAAAACATGGTAAGGAAAATCACTGCTTGAGTATAATTTCCAAACTCTCTAAAGTCAGGAGCAATCTTCTGCAAGATTTCCATGTGTGTCATGTTTGCATTGGTGTCTAAATTAGGATATTTACTGAGCCAGGCAAAAACTTGGCTCTACTGTAAACCAGTCATAGCATGAATTTCAGTAGTGTGTGCTTCCTCACGTACCTTCACTCCAGCACTTCACTCTCTGCTCAGCTTTCCCAATCACCATGTGCCTAACATACCAATCAAGGATTTATCTTTTTATGTTAAATGTGCCAATGGTAATTTATGTTATTTAGGCTCTGGCCTCAGGAGTCAATGCTTTTCCTTCCATTCTTCCTCCTTCTACGTCCTGCACTGGAGGCACAAACCCGAATGCAAACCACGAAGACAGGGCTTTAGACATTGTGAAGATGGCATGTGACCCAGATCTTGTGGTTTCCACGAAAGAGAAGCATAGCCCATTGTGGACCATGTTGGGTTGTGCAGTGCAGTCAGGCCCCTCTGCAACATGCACCCCACACACCTCCGCCAAAATGGGCAGAAAAACGTAAGTAAGGAACCTGGTGACAGTGGTAAGAGTTGTGTTTTTAAGAAGAGCACCATGGTGTGCCAAGGCTACCCCTGTGTCAGAACTGGCAGGTTCAGCTAGGGTGTGGATCAGGGCTGGGTGCAGTGCTGGGGTGCACTAGGTCATCATGAGCATCCAGGGTGGGTGCTGGAAGCAGGCTAGCCACAAAATTAGCACAACCCCTTTGCTGGTGTTGTTTCTGGTGTTTGGACTGGCTTGCACACTTTTGCATGGTGCTGCCCTGCACTTTGAAAGACAAAATGATGCATCTGATCAGATCTCTTGTCCCTGTAATGGGACAATGAAAGGCACATGAACCATTACTTTGCTACCTTGTCAATGTACACAAGCCATGTCATAAAAGCATGTCAGCTGGTGTGCAGATGGACTGAGGTAGCTTTCATTTTGTCTGCTCAGATACTGGTGGCATTTGAACTGGGAGTGTGTGGCCACAGCCAAACCTGCCTGGGAAATGGGGAAAACCCCATGGCAATTAGCCTTCATAGTTCATCTACAGCTAGACCTGCAAGCTCAGGCTGAAAGCAGCTGGGGTCCATCTTCACTGTGCTGTCTGCTGTATGCCCTTGGAATGTACTCCTAGTGTCCTTGGTGCTCCTGGTACTGACATGCACAGCGGGAAGGTGAGGGATGGTTGTGGCTCTGGTGAGCCAATTTGCTTCAACACCAATGGCCACAGTTCAGCCCGTCCCTCTACAGCTGGTCTCCAGCTTTTCCCTGGAATGCACCCAACACTCTAACATATTTTTTCCACATTAGAAGGGGTACATTAAACTGCAGAAAGCAATATGGCAGACATTAAGCCTCTGCCAGCTAACTGCTTATTTGTGTGAGTGCCTCCTTTTTAGATGCAGAGCAGAGCTGGGGATAAAAGCCAGTAGCCTACTGAAGGTCTCTTGAGAGATGAAACCAAGAAACCAAGACACCACGTGGTCCTTCTACCTGGGAAGAAGTTGGTCAAGTCCCTTCCATGGCATTTCTGAGGGCTGTGAGTTCTGGTAAATAAAGCACAGATCTTAAAATTCCTAACGGCCAAAATTTCAGTCCAAGAGGCAGCTCCCCAAGACTGTTGGATTACAAGCATGATGCAGAGGGACAGCGGAACTGCTGGAGCTATTTCTGTGTTAATGAAGACAGACTGTACCCTATATTTCTTCTCTGTATTGACTTTATCAGATTGAAATCTGATGGCTCTGATATATTTGCTAGAGCCTTGTGTGCATTGTTCTGCTGCTTGGTTTTGATAAAATGTGGTATTGTACTTGATGTTCTTTAGCTACGTCAAACCTTACTTCATGGCTAATGCATGGCATTAGTCCATACCACAAGTTGTGCAATACCTTGCAGCAAAAATATTGATGCTTCTTAGGGATTAAGAGTGTTATTTCAGTGTGAGTTTAATGAAAGAAAGGAAGGCAGAATCAGAATAATTTCAGTGCAAAATGAATGTTGGCAAGTTAATTACAAGGAAAAGGCCCTTCTTTCTTTACTCATTTTTTTTTCTTTTAACTTCTCTTTACAGTTTTAATTTCAAGCTGAAGTAAAACACTAATGATAAAAAAAGCAAAAATTGGGGGCTGTAAGCCCTTCAGAAATGTCACCTAAACAGGGCTAGAAGAGAGAATGACAAGTAATTTTACAGTAGCTGGTCTCTCTCCCAGTAAGTATTTTCAGTAAAGTCTCAAGAATTGGGACAGTCCAAGCCAGCATGAACTGTGCAGTGTTTCTCTCACTTGATCAAATTCCTACAAATCTGCTGAAATGAATGGGTTAATAGTAGAGGTGGATTTGGTTCATTTTGCACAAGGCAGACACTTGGATGTAATCACTCTGGGAAGCTCTCATGGGGGCTAAATGTGTTCTCACCTCTGTGGCTATATCTGAACTGCTAAATTAAACAGTGAAGAAACACTCTTCACTTGATCATGTGCACCACTGTACTCTCACAACATCCCTGGTACGTGTTTTTCCACTTCCTCAACTACTTCCCAGCATGTTTTAGGACTAGCAGCTCCACACTAGTAGCCTGCAAGAGGTGAGGGAGTCCAATGTCCTCGGACCACAGGGTTTCCTTTGCCTGTAGGGGCATAGTGGCAGGATCTGAGTGGACTTCAAAGTTGTGGGGAAGCAGGGAATGACAAAACCAGCTGGCACTTGGGCACCCTAGCCTGAAGGCTGCCTTTTTGGCTGAGCCCTTAGTAAACTTGCAATGCTGGATTTTTGGCCTTCATGGCAAGAACATGAGGTTCATTTGCTCTGGAAAGCCCAAAGCTCTTTCCTGCCCTAGCAGTGCTGAGTTTATTCTGCTCCTTGTATTTCCCAGACAAAGAGGCCCCCTGCCCCCTACCATTTCTGTAGGCAGCAGGAAGATAATGCTCTCACATCCACCCTTTGAACTCTGATTCATGAGCTCTACCCATTCATGCTGGGCTGATCAAAGAGATTAGCAACATGATGGGCTGCCACACCTGTCTGTCAGGGGTTATTGCCCTGCAGTGGGGACGACAACAAGGCAGAGTATCAGCTTCTGACACTCACTAGATCATAGGCTGATAAATGCAGATTGCTCTTTTGCTTTTAGCTTGTGTTACTCTGCCTTGAAACATAGCGTGTGTGTGTCTGTGTGTATGATCCATGACCTCTAAGCTGCAGATAAATAAAATTTGTGAATTTATTTCCAGCATAAACTCTTTGAGACTGATTCTGGCTTTTTTGTTTGTTTGTTTTTTACACAAAGCCTGGCAGTCGCTACTCAGGTATTAGCATTACTGCTATTGACCACAACAATAATAACAGCAGTGAGTACCTACATGAACCAGACAAAGAGTTTATTAGATGCTGCAAACACTTTTTATCATGTAATGCAAGTGCTTGCGTCATACAGTCTAAAAGTCTTGACTCCAGCTAAAAAACAGACCATTGGCTTTCTTCCAGATTATTTCTAAGTATCCACAGAACAGCTTCGGGATCAGAATGTCACATCTGACCAGACCCAGACTGTCCGAATCCAGCAGGTTAAAGAAGGTATGTTCCACACTTAACACAGCGATTTATTCCACTGAGATGACTCCATCTCACTCCAAAACCAACACTCATACATATTATAGGAATCTCTACCCACCAAAGTTTGCATGTGGTATTTTTGCTTATTAAATTCTCCAAGACCTCGGGTCATCATTTGCATTGTGTATCTTCCTCTCTTGGGCTGACAATGTTGCAGTATGAAAACATTGAGGCTAATTGTTCTGCTATTACAAAGGTCTCTTGAAACAAAGCAGGTTTGGAGGATAATTCAGAGCAGGTGCTCAGTACACGGGAAGTTCAGTTGTCCGAGTAACAGATACCACATGAGGTTAGCAGCTCTGGTACTAGTTATGTTAGTCTCTAGATGTTTCAAGCTTTCATAAATAGAGAGGCAGCTTAGACAAATTCCATGAGTATCTTCCATATATAATGGTATGAGCATAGAATTAATCTATGTTTTGCATAAAAATGCATGCTTTTCTGGAAGTAGGTCTGCCTTTATTTTACTGACTCTATTTAACAACTGTTAAGTATCTTTAAGGACACGTGTTCAAAACTGTGTTTAAGCCCTGTAGATAAGTTGTCTCAAAAAGATGAAGGGAGGACACCCTGTAAAGTTCTGTAGAAATCTTTTCAAGCTTACATAAATACCATTTTTTTTTAGTTTGGTTTACTTTTTTTACGGTATTGTAATCTATTTTACCAAAGTTAGAAGAACAATACTGCTGTAGCAGAGCTTCATAGATTATTTAAGTTTTTACAGAAAGCTACCCATGAAATTCTACAGAATTACAGTAGGAAAGTGAGAATATATGCCTTTATTATGACCATTTATCCCCAGGCTGTAGTAAGAGAAACAAAAACATTAGCCAGTAGGAGAGAAGGCTGAACATCCCATTGTAGATTCCTTACAAAGTCTGTCCTTTTCCTTTAGCTGCAGCTGTTAATTGGTGGCAGAGAAAAGCAAAGAAGGCTGCAGTGGAGTCAGATATAGCAACAACTACATTAAAGGACCACTGCATTTTTAAAAGTAATTTCTATATTCATATGACATAAAGGATGTTTAAATATAAGCTTTTATTTGTCCCAGGGAACTTTGTAGTTGCAATCAAAACACAACAAACCTATGAATGTCAGAAATATTGCTCTAAATTATTAATGAAATACTGAAGCAAAACAAGATGGAAAATAATTGTACAAATAAATCAATATGAAGGGAATTTAGAGTTTGGCTGGTTTTTTGGGGGTTTTTTTTTGGTTTTTTTTGTGGTTACATAAATTGAAATTATTTTTTTTCTTCTTAAATCAAGACATAGCATAGGATGAAGGAAAACCTAACTATGACACAGCAATTCCAAAACAGATCCTGCAGAATTTGTGCCATGATTTTACCCTGAAAGAAACGCTGGAATATCCATGTTTAAGCTGGTCTGTGAAAGTTAGTGTTTGATTTAGCAAATCACATAATACCTTAACAGTTCAACTACAAATGCACTGACAACTCTACCAATATCCAATTACAGCATTCAATAGTCAAGGACCATTATTTTATGGCAATTTAGTTTGATAGCAATTCCTTGATGCTTGTTTTATGTTTACTTTAAAGTATGCTCATAATAAAGCATGTTCATAATGGCATGAATTTTTATAATTATGTGTATTACATGGTGTACTTCATCAATGCAAAAAAACCCCAACAAACCAAGAAGAGTCCTACTTGGAAGCAGAATAAGTAGAAGAAATTGTAAAAAAAAAAAAAGAAAAGAAGAGAAAATATTTAACAAAAACTCTGACCTGCATGGAAATGAACACACATGTCTCTTCCTGCTGTGATGCCCAGATGAACAAAAAGGAATTACTTTCTGCTTTCTTTTTGTTTTTGGTTTGGTTTTTTTTTTTACAGATTGTTTTACAGAATTATTATTTATGCCTGGTTCATTAACAAATTATGAGCTGTTAATAAGGGATTCCCTAGGTGCTGTGTAATGACCTGGTATTTCATAGTGTTGTAGTGGCTCTCACATTAACCCCCCCCATACATACACTTGTAGCACAGTCAGTGTTAGCAGATAACTGGTGTAGTAAATAAGCTGCAATTACTGCATGTGAAGAGGTAATGAAGAGTTGTTAATTCACTCTATGGTCATAATTTACTGTAGTACTCAATTACGTACAAGTGAAGAGGAGATTTCAGCCCAATAAGAGGATAATTTTGCAGATCATTTATCTTCTTTAAAGGCTTGCTAATTTAACACTCCTTAGTTGAAAGAGTTAATTTCCATAAAAATACATAGTAAGAATTTGGTAGGAACAATGACTAATTGTGTAATGGTTTTAGAATATGCATTTATATTGCATACATCGGTGCCCACTTTTTAACTGCCAGTTAAGTATGTATCTGTATGTGCATTATCTGAACAGGTGGATTTATTCATGTTTTTAAGAAAGTTTTAAGAAAGAAATTCAAAGACATATACTTTTAGGAGCATCATAAAGCTAAGTTTCTTAATAAATAGCATGTTTTCTTTCTAGAGTTATGAATCGCATTTTATGTTTCTTAACTACTTAGGAGTATTTCATGAATAATCAGTCATGCAAAGCTGTCACACTTGGTTAAATAGGTCAGTCCTGTTTTTACTGCTTCAGTCCTTTATATCTTTAATTACCTTTAGCTGATACATATCACCCTAGAACACATGCTCCCCTAAGCAGTCCTATTTCTGCATGTATTCTGCAAAGTTCTGATTGAACTTCTGGCTGAAGTGCAAAACACAACTGTATCTTTTTTCTTGGTATGGTTATGGAAAACTTTCCCATACTTATCAATCTTTTTATCTAGAAAGAGCTCATTCTTTCCCCCCCTGTTCTTTCTTAGACAAATCTCACTGCATTGGTATTCTTCCTTAGTTGCCTTCTCATATAGGTACACACATTTGTTTTTTATGCAAAGTCCCTCATAAGAAAGTTATGCTTTCCAGCACCTTCACTACTGGAACAAACATCTTTGAATATGCAGTCCAAAATATGTTAATGAATTCTTCTCCCTGTTTGCAATTGGATCTGCACTCCTCTGTGCCTGAAGAGCTTTGATGCCAAAACTGCCCCATATATCCAGTCTCTAGCTGACAGCAAGCTACTCTATACTTAAGAAAGTAATTCACTCAGAAGGGGTTTGATAACTTCAAACATAAACAACATTGCTGTCATAATGCCTGGAAAAGCCGCCTGGCAACATAAACTCAACTGGGTAGTTGTAATGAAAAAGTGATGAGAGGTTAAAGTCATAGCAACTAGAAGAGCCAGTTGATGGCTGCCAAAAACACTCTCAGGCTAATGTGAATGTCACTTTCCATCTATTTTCTTGTCATCTATCTGTCACAGTGGACAGACAGACTTGCTATAATGGGTAGTGTCTGCATGTTAAATGTGATTAATTCTCCAAAATGAAAGGATTGCAACTTCAATCAAAAAGTTGATTAGTCTCTAAAATTTTCTCTCAAATGTCCAAAGGAAAGACAGACAAAAAAACAAAGATAAACTAGCCATATTTATTTCAGGATGATAATTTAGTTATATCTATTATTTCAAATTATGTCCTCCTTTTTTGAATATGTTTTAACTTCTGTTCAAGGACTACAGCTGATAATATATGTAATGTACATAGAATCATGGAATCATATAATTAAGTTGGAAGGGACCTTAAAGGTCGTCCAGTTCCAATCCCCCTGCCATCTACAGGGACATCTCCCACTAGACCAGGTTGATCAAAGCCCCATCCAACCTGGCCTTGAACATTTCCAGGGAGGTGGCATCCACAGCTTCTCTGGGCCTAACCCAGTTTCTCACCACCCTCACAGTGAAATATTTATTCCTAATATTTATTCTAAATCTATCCTCTTTCATTTTAAAACTGTTATCCCTTGTCCTATCACTATACTCCCTGATAAAGAGTCCCTCCCCATCTTTCCTGTAGGCCCCCTTAAAGTATTGGAGGGTCACTATAAGGTCTCCCCAGAGCCCTTTCTTCTCCCAGTTGAACAACCCCAACTTTCTCAGCCTGTCCCCATACAGGAGATGCTTCAGCCCCCTGATCATCTTTGTGGCCCTCCTTTGGACCTGCTCCAACAGGTCCATGTCTTTACATATTCATATACATATATATACATTCATATACATGAATATAAACAAATGACTGTAGCTGAGAAGATTAAATCAAGTGTCCTATATTTCTGATCTGTAACAGGCTTGTGACCAAGGATGAGGTATTTCATGTTTCTGTGTTTTGGACTAAGGATTCAGAGAAGCTTTCTCTCCAACTTTTTCCCTGTCCCCTTGAGCTTTCATCCTATTTTCAAAATTTTCCCTTGAAACTTCCAGCTCGTGAGTAATATGGCAACATCTATAAAAACAATACCTACCATGAAAATATCTGCTAAGGGGTAGCTGCATAATGTCAAGCACATCAACAAGTCATTAACACCCTAAGCTTCTGATCTGACATCAGTGATGCCTGCAATCAGACTGGCAGAGGCTGTTGTTCTGGCTGGTCTTGCTTTTTTGAATTCCTCTTTGCATGTTCACTGCCAACTGTACAAAACTGATACGCCTTTTTGATGAAACAAAGGAAATATTATTGGACAAACTGCTGATAACAATATGTTGGTATTTGCATATCTAAATGCTGGCTTGTGAGTAAGCACTGTAGGCCTGGGAATGGATGAATTTCTGTTAGGGTGACTCAGACTTTACCTTGGCCTAGTATGGGAGCTTTACTGAATAATAATCACCAAGTATCCTCCCATTGTATGTACGCAGAAAGGTAGGAGCCACACTCCCCAGTCTAGGGAACCCTCTGTCACTCAGTATATATAGGAAAAAGCAAGCTTTTGTTCTAAAGGGAAAACATGAATGTTTCATGATGTTTCATGAAAACATCAATAATGTTCACCACAGAAAATTCCATGAAATTTTCAAAGATGGTTTTAACCAGGTTTGGAGTTTCTGATGCCAATGTTGTTAAGACTTATGACCCTACTTGAGTCTACTGCTTTGATTTCTCTAATGCAAACGTGTCATCTTTTCCAGGCCTCAGACAATGGAGCTAACAAGATCATTTGTGCCCCAATCTGAATATACTACCCCTTTAATTGGGATCTAGCTCAAACATTTTCCCCTTCTTTCTCTTTCCTGTCTACTTACCTGCCCTTTATAGCATTGGTTCTCCACCTTTTTAGTGATAAATATCAATATCCCCTCCAGCTGCCCTCCTTTAGTTCCTGTTGCGCTTCCAACATTAGGCTGATTTTGCTAATGAGTTGATAAAGCTGCTTTCTTGCACATCATACCAGGTACACCAGTGTTTATAATGCAGGGTAGGGGTGCTATACACCTAATGCTTATTTATTGCCTCCAAACTGAAGCGCACACTTGGGAGTCAGCCTGGATAAAACAGCTCCAGGTACTCACCCTTTGAAGGGAAAATCCCAAGTAAAAATAGAATTGCCACAAACTCTTTATGACCTGTAGACCTGTTCCTTGTATAACAGGTGTTTCCAACACTGGAACTTCAGGTGTTTTTTGCACTGCTCCTGGCTTTGGAGATGAGCCAAATCTGCTCTTGGAAGACCCTGGTGAGATACAGGTGTATTTTGCACTCAAGGAACCATCATGTCACTTGTCTGTGATCTCTCTGAACTCTATCATTTCCTGAAAAGAAGGGGTACTTCCTTCCAAGTCCTCTGATGGTTGAAAACCTTTCTCAAGATATTACAGCATGAAGTGGAGCATGAGAGAAAACTCTTCTTCCGTGTGTTTAGCTGAGAAGCAGGTGCTCCCTGTGCTGTACGTGAGCACAGACAAGGGAACAAGAGTCCCCATGGCCTTGTCACACCCACATCACTCCCACGTTGTGCGACTGGGACATAGTGGGGGTATGCCGGGGGCAGCATGCACCTGTGTTTCACCCTGGTGTAAATTTGTATGTGTGTAGCAGTGTCTGAGTACCCATCCTGTTCCCCGATGAGCTTCTGGAGGGTAGGGTATGAATGGTTAAACCAGGTCTGGAGGCACGATTGAGTAGGTGATGATGCCCTCTAGTGAATTCCCAAAGAGAATAAAGGATGGTGCAACTAACGAGGGAATGTTTTTGATCTATTATAAAGCCTATGATGATAAAGAATTCAGGTCCTCCATCTTTATTTTTTTCTGACTGAATACAATTATTGTATTTATTGCCATATGTATGTTAAATCTTTACAACATAACAAGAGCTTTGTGAAATATTTGGCTTAGTACAGTTTGAGTTTTACCTCTTAAATCTTTCTGTTAAAGAATTCTGCTCTGCTAGAGTAGGGCTGGCATTAAAGAAAATACAAAGATATGCTAGTCCTCTTTAAATAAGGAAAGACCTTTTTATAATACAAGAGCGATGTTTTCATACAAGCCTGATTAGTCATACTATGACTGTTTCCTTGCCATGGGGATATTTGAAATTAATGTTAAAAATATAGTAACTGGATTTATTCTCTGCACTCAGTAGACCTGTCTTAACTTTTGTGAAGGCAATTAACTAAATTGTCTTCACAATTTACTTTTTCTACCTGGGTTAGGTGGAACTTGGACTGGACATTTTACAAGAATAGTAGATTTGCAGGCAGTGTTTTCTGAACAGGAAGATGTGTCGCTTGTAAGGAGTGCCAGAATGGCATATGTAAAAGATTGAAATCACCAGCTCTGATCCACTCACCCCTTCCCTTTGCTATGCTCTTAGCTTTTCATGAAGCCATCCATTCTGCCTAGATTATCTTGTTTGCTCCCACAAGCCCATGTCTGTGCAGCTTTCCTTGTTTCCCCCATGAATGAGCATTAGATAAAGGAGAGAAACAGAATGGTGTGTTGGAAATGGAGCAGAGAAAAAACCCCCTATGTGCTGCAATACACCCGAGTGTTTTATCTTTGCTGTCACTTGCCAAATGACCATCTGAAATAATCAGAGGGTATTAATTAGATTAGCAACAAGAATTCAGTGGGTGGGAAAAGTGGGACAATCTGCTTGTATTATGCATGTCAGCATGTATGACTTCTGTGCTAATTCAAGGTGTCTATTTTGCCAATGCTGGGTGTTCCTTTAAGCTGACAGAAAAGTGGTCTGGTTAGAAACAGATGTACTTAATTAGGAACAACACCAATCTGTGTTTAACTACTTACAGATCTCAACTAGAAGGGGGTTAAAAATGTGCTAGGCAAGGTCCTGTATAAAAAGAGCATCATGTGTGCCCAACCTTCTCTCGGGGAGGATAAAGTGAGGAGTGAAATATAGGGAGGAATCTCTGTTTGGTGTCCTCAGGTAAGACTGTCAATTATCAAAGTTAGTCTTAATGTTTTGATCATACTTTTTTTTTTAAATTTGCTTATTTATTTATCTATTGTGTGTGTAGTGGTTGTCTCTTTGTTATATATGTAAATTCTGTAAAAAACTGATGCCCTACCTTGTTGGTACTGCTATAATTCAGATTCTGGGTTTTTTTTGCCCAGGTTATTTTTATATGGAAAATATTTATGAAAAACTGAGTTCATACAGTACTGGAGGAGGAGAAAGCAAGCCTCTACTAGTGAATTTGAATGAGCAGATCTCTTTAGGACATTTGTTGCCCAAGCTTTGGACTGTATTATATGGTCTTATTGGCCCTTTGGTCTGCATTTGTTGACATCCCTTTGGCTATTGCTCTGCCTGATGCTGCCCATGGAAGAGCATTTCTTAAGGATGTGCCTCACTGTCAACAGAAGACTGTTTCAATGCATTCATTGTTTTACCACATACATGCTTATTACAGAGGATACAGGTACAGCACCCTATACCTGTATGCCCACATGAGGTGAGGAAGAAGACCAGTTTTCTCCTTGTCAAACAGGGTGGTTCAGAAGCAGCCAGACTTTCCTAGATACAAGCCAAATTTTGGAGTGGGGATTAGTAACAGAATTGGGGAATACCTCACTGCCACTGCTATGCCCTTTTCTTCCAGTTTGTGTGTGGGGAAATAAATAAATTAATTAATAACTGAATTCTGTGAGGAATTGCTGGGTTAGGTGTTATTTGCTTGACTTATCCCAGTATAAGACTTTGCTGTGGACTTGAAAAAAACTTAGTTTTGGGTGCTTAAAGTCCTTGTGTGTTGATCTGGTGGGTTTCTTGGTTGTTTTGGCTTATGAAGTAGTCATCTCTGAAAAGTATCAGTGCATGTACTGAAATCACAGGGCTTCCAAGCTCCCTGTTTTTCCCTAGTTTTATTTGATTCCTAAATGTTGAGGTTTAATGGATCAAAATCAACTCTCAGGTTTTTTTAAAGGCCATCCTCCACTGCCTCAGTTAAGTTTTAACCAAAAATGCTGTTCCCTGCAGTTCCAGTGATTGGCTAAGAACTGCTCTCAGACCTCAATTAGGAATTACAGTTCCAAAATAACCAACAAAAATACTTAAAACTTGCCAGATACTTCAAAAGAAAATTATAACCTCTGCCGTTCTTGTCATCTGGCTAATAAGAAGTTAAGTCTATGAGTTACCAGCACAGAATTGGGTCAGCTTCTTTTAATAAGGAGCTTTTGGTTTTATTTTTTGCTGTAGTCCTTTTAGCATTAGGGAAGTAACTTTTTTTTGCATTATAGTGATTATTTAGTTACCAGCTCTTCATAATTGTGTATTTTCCCCTATTGTCTATATTGTGAGTATTTTGACGTGCTTACCTTTTGGGTCTTTGCTACTTCCTACACAGGGTAACATTGATGTCAGTTTTAACCTTTAGCACTTTATGCTTTCAGGTCTGCAGTTACTTTCATTGGTTAAAATTCCTTTTGATTATTCCAGCCAAGTGGTGTATACTGCCAAGGTAAAATAATGTAGGAAATAAACTCAAAATCTTGGAAGCTAAGACAAGTCCAGCTGTCCATATTCTTTATGTAATACTCTACTTTTTCAGAATATAATTCATGTACCAACTAGTCTTCTGCGCACTTCTGTTTGGGGAAAAAAAAAGTTATTTCTTACTGACTTTGTGCTGACTCTAATGATGGAGGAATACAGAACGATATGACGGTGCTTGATCTAGAAAGTTTATATTCTAAGCCTGAGATAAGAAATGCCAGCAGATCACAGATGAGGAAAATCACAAGATGCAAGTGATGTAAAATTTTTTTTTTCTTCAGTAGGCATTGCAGTTAAGAAAGATAAATGAAACTTTTGTGAATTAAAGATTTTATTTTTTTTATTTATACTTTTTCCTTTATTCTGTATCTGAAAAAGCAGAATAGATAAGAGGAGGATCATCACCTTTCCAAGGGAATCAATGCTCTGAAATGGATGGCTCCTATATTTAAGCAAGTTGTTCTTTGCCTATTGTTGATATATCACAGAAAGATTGAAAGGAATAGGTCTATGCAGGTAAGATCTGGGAGCAGAGTTTGGCTGCAAAGCCTTGATAAGTGGTGAGGGTACACAGAAGGGCAAGGACCTGTGTTGTATTTGCATAACTGACAGTTGAAAAAAAAAAAAATCCAAAAACCAAAATGCTTTCAATTATTAAACTAAAAAGTGCACAAGAAACACCGAGATAGTGATTCCTTTTATCCTACACTTTCAGTCACATGATAGGACAAGACCACACTTTGAGGCTATCTGATTTTCTTCCCATAGATTTAGGATTATGCTGCAATTCCCTAATTGCTGTGGAATGTTGGTAATAAAAGAAAGGCATTATCACTCCATCTGGATTGTACAGTACTAGAATAGTTTGCATTTCTTTAGTCTCATTTACCATGGGGAATTTAGATGTAACCTGACTGGTGAACCTACAGGACTATTATTCCCATTTTAGGAGTGCAGAAATGGAGAAGAATGGTGCTGGTTGTTGTTGTGGTTTTGTTTGTGTGGTGTTTTGGTTTGTTTTTGTTTTTTCCTATATTGTACAAACTAGGAAAGGCTGAGACTTGAAAAAGGTCTTCAAATCATTAAAGGGTTAATTGAAGGTACAAAGGTACAATTTGCACAAAAATCTTCATTCTTGCCATCAGTGTCTTGGGCATACTCTGAAGAAATTCACAGTAGAAACTTTTTAAATGGTGTAACAAGCTTTCTCAAGCTTTCAAAATACATTGCATTTTAAAGAAATATGTATATGAATACTGAGTATATACATATACTGAGAATAACACTACTGAGAATATACTGAGTATAGTCTCAATACTGAGAATATACAGCATCTCTTATTCCTGAGACATACTTTGTCTTTTATCTTATGGGTAGAATGGTTATTTGAATGGTCAGTTCATAGTCTACCATTCCTTCTAGGGTCTATTTCTGCAACACATAATTCACATGCTTTTTAGATGGTGATTTTGACTGCACTGTAAGACAGCAAAAAATCTGAACCAAGCCAAACTTCTAATGCTACAAAATCCACACATTTTTTTCTAAATACCACTTTCTTCTGAGCAAAATATAGTGGGATCTTTACAATAAAAGCAGGATTTCATTTCCTCAGAATTAAGGTTTCAGAAAGGTGTTGGCTTTCCCTCTGACATGTGGAATTTACAATTCAGGTGAAAGTGTATCATGCTTACTACTTTAAATGTTATATTATTTATATATTTTATTGCCCCCCCCCACTTGCAATGCAGAAAGACCACAGAGTGGTCTGGATGGTGATTTCCAGACAATGGCAGAGAAAGAACTGAATATAATGAAAATAGGCAGACTATGTGTGTGCACGCACTGGTTTTGGCTGGGGTAGAGTTAATTCTCTTTATAGTAGCTCTGTGGGGCTATGTTTTAGATTTGTGCTGAAAACGTTGATAACACAGGGATGTCTTTACTGCTGAGTGGTGCTTACGTGGAGTCAAGGCTTTTTCTGCTCCTCACACCATCCCACCAGTGAGTAGGCTGAAGGTGGGCACAAGGAACTGGTCTCAGCTGAGACATCTGACTCCAGCTGACTAAAGGGGTATTCCATACCTTATGATGTCATGCTCATCATTTAAAGCTGGAGGAAGAAAATGGAAAAGGGGGATGTTTGGAGTTAGGGCATTTCTTCTTCCCAAGTAACAGGTGTGATGGAGACCTGCTGTCCTAGAGATGGCTGAACACCTGCCTGCCAATGGGAAGTGGTGAATGAATTCCTTATTTTGCTTTGCTTACATGCCACAGCTTTTGCTTTACCTATTAAACTGCCTTTATCTCAAACCATGAGTTTTCTTACTTTTAACCTTCCAATTCTCTCCCCCCTCCATCCTGCTGAGGGGGGCAGTGACCAAGAGTCTGTGTGGTCTTTAGTTGCTGGCTGGGGTAAAATCACAGCAGTGTGGTTTGAACTCAGTGAAATTCTCTTACCACTTCAAGGTGCAAGGCCTGAGAAGAAAAATCAGTCACTTGCATGCACCTGTGCAAACTACTACATACTCTGTGTTAAGCAGGAGAAAAAGTACTAATTATATAATTAAGTATAGAATCTGGATGTGTCTCTGTTTTGTGTTCCACTCTCCCTTCCTTGTCATGCTGAAGGATGTGTACTGAAATGACCAGCTTAATGGTGACCTATCAGTGTTGGGTTAATGGTTGGATGTGTTGATAAAGGTCTCTTCCAATCAATATGATTCTGTGATTCATTTCCCATAGTCTATTAAGCCACCCAATGACTGCTACTGACCTTGACTAGATTGGAATGATTATGTAGCTGTTTAGCTGTGGGAGATAACATTAGTCCAAGATCTTGGCCATACTTCATCAGTTTTCAGGCTAGTGCATGTAGGCATGATGAACCTATCACAGCTGTGTTTTAATGGGTATAAACAATTAAGTAATTATAAATCAATGAGCTCTGTAACTCTGGTATTATAATAATTACATTTTAAAAGGCACTACTTAGTTACAACTCAGGGATTATTTACAGGCAATAATTAAGGTCAAACTGACTTCCTCCTGTTACACAGAGTATTTGTATGAGCAGCATGCCAAACAATAATTAATTTAAGGCAAACCTAATTGCCTAGTATATTGAAGTGTGTCATTATCCTAGTGAATATGCTCTTGTGTCTATCACTGGTTGTATTTTAAAGAGAAAATTGTCTTTTTAAAAAATAAAAATGCAAATTGTCTTAATATGTTACTTTTCAGTTAGAATGGTATCACTTCCTTCAGGGTTTTTTTACTCAGCCCAGAGGAAAGGGAATAAAGTAACAGGAAAAAGAGTATGGCACATTCCGTGTATGAAGCAATCCTATGAAGAAAGAATAGATGGGAAAAATTAGTGCAATCATGTTACAGGATTATTCCCCACAGTATGTTTCCCAGTGCTTTGTCTGGTCTAGTTTGCAAAGATGCAAATGATGTCATTTTTATTGCTTCCCTTAGGGGAGATTATTCTAGTCTAATAACACTCACAGTTAGGAAATTTTACTGATGTTCAAACTGTTTTTCTTTACCTGACTTTACCCCATTGCTTCTAGTTGTAAACTCCTGCAGGCAATTCGGGATATTTCCTCTCCTTCCTGGGTGTTCTGAGCCAAGCAATACACAAGTATTTCTTTTAATCTTTCATCACAGTCTACCTAAATGATGGATGTTTGGGCCTTCTAGAGCCGTCAAATTTGAATGTAGCCTCTGATCACTCCCTGTGTCCACATGTATGTCTGTGCACAGACACACTTTGTGTGTAGAGACATGTCCTCATGAAGTGTTTACCCTAGGCAATGACCCCACAGTACACACTGACTAGTGAAGCTTTCTCTTGCAAATGGATTTAGAAGAAAAGCCACCTCCAAGGCTGGTACCCTTGAGGAAAGGTGAATTCATAAAGTCAGCACAGAGGCATGAAGTTGGGAAGGGATGCCAGGAGGTCTCTGGTCTGAGCCCCATCACAGAGAAAGGTGAATTATGAATGCAGACCATGTTGTACAGGGCTTTAACTTGTTTGGTCTTGAGAGCCCTCAAAGTCACATGTTCCCCAACCTTTCTTGGTGACCTGTTTAAACACTCCATTTTCTCATTGAATGTTTTTTTCCTTTATACCCAGTCAGAAAACAATCTTGTACTTGGGGGATACATTTTAAGATTAGATGTACACTCTTCAGCAGAAACAGCAGCTGCAAAAGGTGTCAGCATGAGATAAGTGTCATGAGCTTTGAAAGGCAGCACAGACTTCTCCAATTTGGGGCTAGATGAACACTGTGAAGTTACTTTCACCCTCTTGGTTTTGCTCTCCTGTCTGCTGTTAGTTTGGTTAAATAATAAATCTTAAAAAAAAAAAGGCATTTGGAGTAACATCTTGAGAAGGCTTGCTTAAATTAGGTTTGTGTTAAAACACTTTAGAATTTCATCATATTATGAGAGTAATTTCATAAAATGTTGAAAAGTTTCTGCTGTTTGCTGAAATGCCTAGCATTACATGACTGTTGGTAGTCACCCTGTGCAGACTTTCTGCATTATTCCTATGAATGGTGAAATCTACCACAGGAAATCCCTCTTCCTGGTCATGATACCTCCAAAAGATCACCTTGGGGTGATCTTATCTCCTAAGGGGATTCACTTTCAGACCCTGACGGTACAACTAACTCTTGTCGATATGACCCCATGCATCATTCCTGCTCAGCCCTCCTCTGTTTTCTCTGTACTACTACAGCTGAACAGGCACTGAGCCCTCCCGAGCTCCATCTCAATAGAGCAAACCTTCTCCTTTTTTTTCATCTCCATTGGCAGGGGATAATTCAGTCACCTACTACTGCCCCTCCTTGAAATATATCAATATATTGCCAGTTCTGCCAGACTTGATTAGCACCTTGGAATTTCACTCCTCCCAGCTGGAGGTGTCATTGATCAAGAGATAACAACTATCATTTTTACAAGAGCAAGTATACCAAATATCTTTTATTTTAATTTATTTTTAGCTAGGAAGTTTTAGGTCTTGCAGTCATTTGAAGACCCCTGCCCCTTCTTGATCCCCTCTATGTCACTTCCAGATATCATATTTGATGAAATGGGGTTCACAGTCCTAGGTTTGGTATTTCACCTAAAGCCTTAGTAACACTGAAAACAGGTATTTCTGTCTGTCAGGTTGTGCTCTACTTTACACATTCAAGGCTGATATTAGCCTCTCTAATTTTTTGTTTTTGTGACAACATAATGTTTACTCAAGTGCACCCTGTGCTCACATAGATGCCCTGTCTTCATGTACTCTATTTTCTGGGCAGTCATTCCCCATTCTGTTTTTGTACAGTTGAATATAAGTGTAGTGTCTTCCACTTGACTCTGTTGTTAAATTGCATTCTATTTTTCTTCCAGTTTCTTTAATTTTTTTAATGATAACTACAACAGTCAGCACTGTTTTCTGAGACCATTCTTTGTATTTTACTCAGAAGTAAGGTTTTAGTAAAATGTAGTTGCGGTATTCCAAAAACCAACAGAAAAATTTGAATAAGAGATGTCTGATATAATTTTGTCTTGTAAAAGTCACAATATTTGTAGTAAAGAAAATAGGCAATAGTTTAGGAAGAGATATATGTATAAAAGGAACAAAATAGAATGCTTGGTTTATAAATAGATTCAGTGAAAAAATGACATGTCCTTATGTTATAACATTTCCCAAAACCAAGGATTAAGTATTTCATAC
Source organism: Megaceryle maxima (assembly GCA_024605025.1). Taxonomy (NCBI): domain Eukaryota; kingdom Metazoa; phylum Chordata; class Aves; order Coraciiformes; family Cerylidae; genus Megaceryle; species Megaceryle maxima. The sequence goes on along the minus strand of JANHGN010010356.1, from coordinate 43,297 downwards.
AAAGGCTGCCTAGGAAGCCATTTCAAAAATAACAAAATGAAAGTGTTATGTTACAAAATGACTGTTTGTTTTTCATTTAACAAAAATCAGGCTTACCATAAGATTATTTTAGAGATCTACAGATACATATAGAAGCCAGCATAATAACTGAGGGATGCTGTAATATCCTTTAGCAGAAACATTTCAAAAAGGACAGGCTTTTCAAAGAGCTTGGCTTCTTTTTAAGGACCAAAACAACTAGCAGCATTCTTAGAGACTTTCAGCATGCATGGCTTTGAGCACTTCTGAAACTTTGCCTATAGGGATGGATGCTGAGCATTTGAAAAAATTATCCTTGAGCCCTTTAGAAAATCTGGCTACATTTTAGATAACTGCCAGTTCTATGATCTCTTGCCCTTTGATATACCAAAGATTCATACTGCTATTTGATGCACTGCTTGTTGACAGATATTTATCAGTTTTTATCCAGCTTAAAACAAACAGAGGGGAAAAAAAAGGGTGGGAGGAGAAGCTTGGTTTTTGTAGAGTTGTAGCTAAACTTTGTAAAACAGCCAGCAAGCCAATCTATCAAATTTCTCAGTCCTTTGAAAGGACAGTCTAAGTGCAGACTTGGAGAGTCTTTCTCACACTCTAGTCCTTAGTTGCATCAAGGCTTCATGGTTTTACTACTGTTACTCAGAAACATTGCCCATATTTTTCAACCACCAAATGGGGAAAAAATACAGCAAGTTTTTATGATGTTGCAGGCAATGATTAACCAGTTTGGAAAGTACATTACAGGTAGGTACCCGTAAATAATTCCACTGCAGAATAAATTGTTAATAAAAAAAATAGTAAGAGTATGTACACTTGGATGTATCCAATAATTCACAGAGCTGTTCTTTAAATATCACAGGTAATCATTATGTTAACCTAAGCTTAGTGTAGAATCCATTTACTAAGGTTTCTGGATTGCATTCATGTTTTTTGGGTATACTTTTTGCAATAATGCACCATTCCTATTTTCAGTCCTGCTAGGGCTAGAGTTCTTTTCCAACCTTCTGCTTTCTGAAGACCATGTGAAGTGAATGTACAGAATACACATTCCTAGAAATCTTCTTGTATAGTTAATTAACAATTAAAATCTTGTCACAGCTTTCCTGCATTCCTGAACATGTAACAGTCAAAATGCATTCTGATGCAAATCCAAACTGGATCAGCGGAAATATCTTGGTCGGTCTGAAAGTGTCCTAGGAGAAACTGTAAGGCTTCCTGTTGAATTATACCCTCAACTGTTACATGGGCAGTAGCCAATGCCTGACAGACTGCCTGGAAGACCACTGTTGCATCCCTTTTCATCCATGCATATAAAAAAAAAAATCACTCAGTTCTTTAAACATATGCCTCTCTTGTTGTACTCATGGATTTTAAACTTATAAGAGTTGTAATTATTTACAGCACTAGGTGGTTAACTTGCTCACATATCAACTACCAGTCCTATCCTGATTAATCAGTATTTAATTCTGCATTCCACATGTCTATTGACCTTTAAAAATATTTTTTGCTACCTATCAGACAATTGCATATAGTAGGAATTATTTTAGATCTTATTTGGATGATTAATTCTTTGTTTTTCCACCTGGTGGGAAGGGTAGGCTTCCTTCTAAATAGTTTCTGAGCAATAGAAGTGGTAGACCTGTGTCATGGGTGCAAGAATCTGGGCTTCATTATAGAAGATGATACTAATGCTGCTTTTTAGAAGTTGTTTACTCAGTCCCCACAAGCTCTTTCCAAAGATTGTACAAGAGATGCTTAGCTAGAGCAGCAAGGTAAAGATATGACTGCATAATAGATATGGTTTAGGATGAGTTTTAATCTTTTCTGAATCTTCTCACTAAATAGTGAATGATATGTAGCTGATGAAAGAGATACAGGAGAGAAAGAGCAGCTGGTGTTTTGACTGATTCTATGATATTGTAATTATGTTTCTATACCTGTGCCAGGTGCTTTAACAACTCTAGCTGAGTTATATTTTATGTGGATGTAAATAAAGATTGAGGTTAATTTTCCTGTTTCCTGAAATAAAACTTTATAGGTGTCAGTGAAAACAATGTAATTGAGGCCTAGGAAAAAATAGGAGACGTAATTATTGGAACTGCGCAACTGAAGTGATGGGTTGTTTGAGAGGTTGACTGGGTAGCTAGGGAAGAGGTGATTTATCAGGCTATTTATAGTCCATCAAAGGGTCTGCATGTGTCTTTTAATAAGGACATGGAAGACACAAAATGACTGAATATAGCCTTCGCATACTTGCAGCATGAACACATGGTGCAGACAACGATTGGAACTAGCATAGGTGCACATGGTATGGATAAGTCATTAATCAATGAAAAATGTGTTGCAGATTGATGACAAAAGGTAAGCAGTAGGGAATGCATGGCAAAATGTAAAAGGAACATATTAGATGTAAATAAAGGAGGGGAGAGAAAAGATTTACATACAAATGTTTTGACTCAGGTGCTTTAAAGCTTGACCGGCATCATGCTTCATTTACTGTTACATCAGTAGAAGGATCCTGAGCAGCATATCTAGTCTGGGTCTAAATAAGTGGTTAAAGGTGGCTAGGTGAGTGAAAATTCCTGACCAGCGGGAGAGGGATGGTTCTGCCATGGACGTGGGGCTAATGCATGAACACTCAAACCTGGAATAGCATACATGACCCTAAAAAGTCAGTGGGAGTAGGGTACAGAGGAAGAGATGTGTGCCTATTGTCAACTGGAAATCCTATCAGTTTTAGGAGAGCTAAATTCAATATATTCTTAAGAGTTTAACTTGATATAAATTTAGATTAAGTGCAGTCTAAGTCAGATAACATTAATAATAATATGGTATTATCAGCTCCCAAATAACTGTATATAACACAGACTGCAATTGTCTCCACTGAAATCACAGAAGTGGAAAAGAAGAAATCTTGTTCAACATACAATGGAAGACATGAGATTTTTGTGAAATGCAGTCATATTTTCTACTTTACAAAATATTTTTTGTATTTGTTGGTTTAAAATGTCCTGTAAAGCCAATAAGATTGACAAATTTCATAATTCTCCCTTTAAGTCTCTATGATGATGGTTATTGTGCAATTTGCATTTCAACATACAGTTATGCTTTCTGGACTCCAGCCCTACTGGAGCACGATCAACTTCAGGATAAACAACAGAGAGGATATAATTATATGTACTCACAGGAGATGAAAATTAAAACTGTTTTCCAGTTTATAGATGTCAAATGGGTTTAAGTCAATTAGCAAAATCATATTTCACCATAGGTTGTAACAATTAATTTATTCAAGTGAGGGGTGGTCACCTAGTGCAACTTGAACAGTTGTGCTGCTTTCAGTGACAGGCAGAAGTCTTAAAATCTTTTCTCTGCTGCAGTACCTAGCAGTGGAAACAAGTCCTTGCCAAAATTCAAAGTTGATGCCTTATTCTCCTCTAAATCCCTTCTCAAAACCTTTTTTCTGCTGTGGTGCTTGTGAACCACTCCCAGCAGTTAGGCAAGTAGTGAGTTGTAGTGAAGTATGTTTGCTTTACAGTTATTCAGTGTTTCCAATCCACTCCCACCTTGTGGTTTATCTGTTCCATCTGTCTCTTTTATCCCAGCTGATAAGAATAGATCTCTTATGCAGGAACTCTTTCTTATTATTGTTTGAAAAACACCTAATTAAATTAAATCCTTTTATTTGAGGTTTCTAGGTGCACCTATAATATAAATATTAAATAATAACCTTATAAGATTAGCATTATCTGTAACCCAAAAATCTGAAAATAAGGCTTCACTGGTAGGTGATTTGCAGTGCACTGGGAGGAACTAGGCAGCAGAGAATGCACTGGAGTGCCACAACAGAATCTCATCACCAGACAAATCCTGCCTGGTAACAGGGAGGAGCACTAATAGATTTGAGGGACTATGAAAGTGTAAGTCTACAGAGCTTGGTCTTAAAATGCCATCTAGGAATTTAAAACAAAATATATTTCTATTGTAAGATGTCTTTTTTAGTACATAGCAAATTCATTTCTCCATACTTAGGTCTGATTTTTTTTTTTTGCTTGTTGCCAACCTTCTGTTGACCACTTGGGCACAGAAAGCTTCCCAAGTTAATGGAGCATAAGAATAAAATGTAACCTGGGAGTCCTCATGTTTAAACCATAGTGACATATCCTGTCTTACAGTGAAAAGCGTCTCACTGCAGAAGTGAAGAGATCCTTAGTTAAACCTCACAGGAGTGGTTACAAGTGAAAATCCTGGGTCGTATAACCTCAGTGTGACTTGGCTTTTAGCATTTCACCTTGGCTGTGATATCAATAATTGGGTCAAAATCAGCAACAAAAAGAAATACATGGTGCATCACTAAGCCAGGAGAACACTATGTCTTTTGAGACCTCAGTGTAACTGGTTGTACCTGTTCTAAAATGAGTACATTCTTTGAGAAGCATTAAAAGAAACTGACCTTACCTTAGTGTCTAATCATAATAAATGACAGGCTGGGTTAATTATTACTTGGTAACTCTTTATTTAAACTTTGTACTAAGATGCATTTGCAGTATATTCTTTCATGTAGAACATAAAATATGTAATTGTGTGCAGAGTAGGCGTGGTTCCCTATGTCAGGGAATAATTTGTTTATATACTTGCCCTGTATGAAAAATCCATGCATGCTGTACCTGAATATCCCAGTTTATAGGACTGTTTCTATTAGCTGTTTGCACAAATTGAGGACAGTCACTTTCTTAATGCTTGCGGGTCACCTTTTCTATCCTGATATAAAGGAGTAAGATACAGATGTGTTTGCACAATGCAGCAGTAACTTAATAAAACTGTCCAAATGCAGTCTAGATCTTCATCCTTCCCCACTCCATACATCAGTATTTCTAAATTAGCTGGCCTAATTACTCCATCTTGTAGTCTTGCAGGATGTGCTAGAAAGTCAGGGCCCAAACTTTGCTTCCAGGCTGTTGATTAGCCAGCCCCAGGGATGAAATAAATTTCTACTGAACCTTTTTTACTCAGCTGATTGTAGCTGGAGTTCTGCCTTCAAGAAACTTGTTATATACAGGAACTCACCAGATCACTTTTTTGAACCAAAATATACATGTAGCTTTTGTATGTGCTTCACTTATATAGATGTTGCACCAAGGACTTTATGTGAATTAAGAGGCACTGAATATGTGGAATGAGACACAGGAAGATAAGAGGTAGTCACTTTTATTGTTAGTGTATTGACATAATTTTTACAAAATAACATCATATCCTGAGAAAGGGGGAACACTAGCTGATCCTTAAGGGTCCCAACTATTTTTCTGAAAAATAAGATTCTTATTTAGATTAGTTATTTAACTGTCCCCCTGTCTGAAAAAAAACACCCCAAGATGTGTCCCTGACTAACAACACTTTGAAAGTGTTGTTGGCTTCCTTGGGTTGCTGTCAATTTTCTGTCAAAAACAAGAGGATCCTGTTTAGAGTAAGATAATTCGGTGTCAGTAGCTAATTCCCAGACAGGCATGAAAGACTTCTTCCAGCAGGTTGCTCCTCACAGCTGCTGCCTTTTCTCCCAAAGCTGTCTCCTCTATTTATTCTCTCTTCCTTCAGCTCTTACAGATTTTTTTTTTTTTTTAATCTGGAAGTCCTAGGCCCTTACTACCCCAAGAACTGTTGCCAAGCTGGTACCATCTCCATGTGCTTATTCTGGAGATTTTAGAGTAGTGTGAAGATCAGTGTGAGGGATGATAATGTGCTGAATCAATATCAACACAAAGGTTAGGAATAAAAGTCAAAACCAATCACTTCAATCATTGCTGGCTGATAGTCATTTGTACAGATGAATATAACTTTGGAAGCTTCCACAGAGAGGGAGGAGGAAGAAAAGTAATTACCTTTGCTCTAGGGGATCAGGAATGATGTGCTAGCTGCACCACATACCCAGGAACAAACTGTAAATGTCATCTCTGACCATCTTGTGGAAAACTGAAACCACATTTTTCAAAGCTGCTAATCAGCCATTTAATTAGTGCTAAACTTTCTAGCCTCCAAGGGCTACTCTGCTCTTTGGGGATGTCTGCACTGTCGAGCTCTCATTATCTCATAAGGGTCCAGGAAGTTTGGCTACAGAGTGGAGAAATTCAAAAAATTACAGAGGAAAGAAACTTGTTCTTCTAGCATGGGGAAAGTGGATGGTCTGCAACAAGGTAGTCATTGTTCCATGACACAGACACTGTTCTTTTTGTTATCAGTTGTATTTAGAAAGCACATATTTTTCTAAGCTCTGATATTTTTCTGTCCTTTAGATACTCTTGTTCCAAGTCCTTCATTCTATATTTTTTTTCTAATGTGTTCTTTTTTTGTGTGTATATCTTGTTGTTGCCTTGATATCTTTAAGTCTTTGTCATGTTTGACTTTTTCAATAGGCTTAATTTTTCCTTTTTCATTTCCTTTCTTGCCTTTATTCTCCCCTGCATATTCCTTCCCCTTTTACCCCAGTGATATATTTATTTATTAACTGCACTTAGGCAGTCACAATTGAGCATTAGGATCTGTTATGTTGGTCACAATCTACAAAGCATAACAGAAAGGAATTTTATCCTCCTTTCAAAGATAAGGAAAATGTGTCTCTGTCCAGTCAGTGTCTTGACCTAAGCCATGTAAGTGAACTGGATACTTTCAGGTTTGAGACAATACAGAATAGAATAGAATTTCAGCTGGAAAGGGCCTACAATGATCTGTCTGACCACTTTAAGGCTGACCAAAAGTTAAAGCATATTATTTAAGGTCATTGTCCTAATGCCTCTTAAATACTGACAGGCTTAGGACATCATCCACCTCTCTAGGAAGCCTCTTCCAGTGTTTGACCATTCCGTAAAGAAATATTTCCTAATATCAAGTCAAGGTTTATCTCCCCAGTGCAGCTTTGAAGCATTCACATGCATCCTATCACTGGATTCCAGGGAGAAGTGCTCATCACCTCCGACTCCCCTTCCCTTCCTCAGGAAGCTGTAGTCAGTGAGGTCAGACTCCCTTTCTCCAAACTAGATAAAGCCAAAGTTCTTAGCCTGTCTCAACAGGACATCCCTTCCAGCCCTTTCAACAGCTTTGTTGCCATCCTCTAGATGCATTCAAGTACCTTCACATTCTTCTTATATTGTGCAGCCTAGAATTGCCCACAGTACTCAAGGTGAGGCTACATCAATGCAAACTACAGCAGGATAATCACCTTGTTTGATCAGCTGATTGTACTGTGTTTGATACACCCCAGGATGTGGCTTCCAGGGCTCACTGCCGATGCTTATTGAGCCTGTTGTCAACCAGCACCCCCAAATCCCTTTCTGCAGGGCTACTCATCAGCCACTTCTCTCCCAGTCTATACTTGTCCCTGGGATTACTCCATCCTAGGTGCATAATCCAGCATTTGGACTTGTTAAATTTCATGCCTTTAATCATTACCCAGTGTTCCAATCTATCTAGGTCCCTCTGCAATGCCTCTTGTCCCTCAAGAGAATCAACAGCACCTCCCAGTTTGGTATCATCAGCAAACTTGCTAAAGATGCATTCAACTCCTGCACCTAGATCATTGATAAATATATTGAACAGCACTGGGCCTAGAATTAAACCCTCAGGAATACCACTGGTGATCAGCTGCCATCCAGATGTAGCCCCATTCACTACAACCCTTTGAGCTCTTTCCTCCACCCAGTTCTTCATCCAGCACACTGTGAACCTACTCACCTCACAGTTGGACAGCTTGTCCAGAAGGATGAGGTGAGTGAGGGTCAGTATCAAAAGCATTACTACCATCCAAAAAAAGAGGTTTTATGAGTTCCACTGATACAACGCCATCAGTCATATCTCTTATTTTGGTTTGGGATTTTTTTACATACCTATTCCCTCTGAGTGCGCTCTTTTCTCTTTTCTTTTGTACTTTCCAGACAGAACAGTTTATTCTCTGTGGTTACTAACCCTTGGCCACTTTGAGTGGGTATCTTTCCACCCAAATCACAATGATCTCGGGCCACAGTATGTTTTGTCAACTACAAACACCTGTATTGCATAACTCAAGTTGAACAGTGCATCCATCTTGAAATAACACTAGGCCCACAAGTTAATTGCATAGTTATTGTGGAAAAAGAAATTATTTGGTGGTAATTATTCAATGAGTCTATTAGCAATGGCAGTAACTTGCTTGTTTAACTTAAGGTAACACTTTCTGTGTTTGTTATTTTCCAGTAATCATGTATTTGACCAGTGTGCAAACAGAACAACACTTGGGAAAAAATGCTTGCACGTAAAATCCCATGCTAACATGTCAAGAAAAGGTTACCCCTACTACCTCTATAAAGATTGCTGAGAACACTTAGCATAGCTTATTCAAAAATGAGGAAAAATTGAGTAAGTGCTTTCATTGAATTCCACCATGTTCTGCTGCAGGGCAATGGGGAAAGCTGCACAACTTGGCTAGAAGGAGGAAGAAAAGAGGTACCTCATTGATATGTATAAATCATCAAATAGTCTTTGGTGGTTTGCTGTCCTCCTTTGTGGTAAATGATTTGGGTGAGGGATTGTAATTTGAGGTACATGGTGTAACACATGCTTAGTTCTATCTCATTTACAAAGCAAAAGTTCTACTGTCTTGTCACTTTGAGTTACTAACTACCACCAAACCTAAACTTCTAATTGTGATACAATGGTAGAATCAACATCTGTTAATGGGAGTGGATATTAAATAATCAATGCATCTAATAATTAGATTCTACGTTTTTAACATGTAAATGAATATTTGATTGCTAACAGAGAAAATTGAACTTTAGATTTCCTAAAAATTAAAGAACCAACCATTTTTTTGGGTCAATTTTCTTGAAAGCAGTTTTGAATCAATAGTTTCTTCCAATGCATTTTAGCATCCATGACTGCACACGGACAGAAAGGACCACAGTTGATCTACATAAGGATCAATATGAAAATAAAGTAGGGCATGAATAAGAGGTAGTTCATTCAAGTCCTAAAGTGGATACTCATATTCCAAGATAAAAACTTATCAGTGTAAGTCACTTCTTTAAACTAGAAGACTCCACCAATTACAATGATGCTGTTAAATGGGTACAACAAACTTTCTTCCTCAAAAGACTTTTTTCTTCTATTTCAGTTGAACTTAACCCCTTTCTAGTCAGAACAATGTAGTATTTAACACAGTAACATATTCACAAAGGCACGATATATCTGTGTTACTTTATTGTCTTGTAATTGCATTTGCTCATTTGTACGCATGTCAGCATTTGGACCTGTTATCATTTTTCCTGGGTGTCTGGAAGATTGAAATGCAGTGTCTTCAGTGCTAATGTGATACAGAGATCTTGCAGAAATAGTGTCTACTAGAAGTTCACAGCAGTTGTTCCATCTGTATTTCATTAAAGTGTTTCATTATTAATGGAAATTCTAAGGGAGTTGTTATCCCGTATTAACACATAACAAGAGATTTCAATCTATTATTGAGTCATAATAGCTACTAGCATGGTGCTTTTTTCAGCAGTAACTGGTTGGAGAGCAACCTTTGTACGTGTTCTGCAGCAACACCCACTTTTCCAGGGAAAAGGATTATCAATGCAAATTACAGGGGTGTGTTTATTAGAGGTTACTAATTTGAAAAATGAAAAATTTGCAAGATGGATGATTAGTAAAAGCATCTGTCATCCATTTCAGGACCAAAAGAATCATGGAAAGCAAAAGAGGTTTTTGTTAAAAGCAAGGCATGGAAGCCCTAATTGCTCTTTTCTTCAGATTTATTCTTCAGTGCCTATTCAGTGTGCCATTTCAAGTATCATGGCCTATTCTCAAGCATCTTAGGTATTTCTATTTAGAGGTATCTAATCCATAGGTTTTTCCCTTGTCATCTAAATTTCTCCTATAATTGTGTACAGTCACCAAAGCCTTGAGTCACCAAGCACCTACATCAAACATAAGCCCTTTCAGGATCCAGAGTCTTAATGTATCTTTAAGATACTTTTGAGAGTATGAGCACATCTAGGTCAGGCTCTGAATAAAATATTTCTCACAACAAAGTAATATAGAAAAGTAGATTTGATAATCCCTCCCATGTCATATAAATGACACTTACTCAAAAATCTCCAATACACTTTCATTGCTTCCTCTGATGGTATCTTTCATATCTTCATCTCCCATGAGAAAAATCTTTGAGTGACAGTACTTTAAGTTCCTTCTGCTGACTCTCTAGTTCATGCTAAAAAAAAGTGGGGCACAGATCCAAGTATCTATCTGCAAATTAAACACAGGTTAGAATTCAAGATTCCCCTCCCCTGGGTAAATGATATATTGGTTGCTGAGGATTCATAGGTGCCCACTGCTATGTCTTTCTGAGCCAGTGAACAGTTTCACAGCATCTTCAGCAAGAAGGAATAAGTGTACTCCCTCTGAATAAATGAAGTTTTAGCTCTTTACAGGGAGATGGGAGAAACTTGGTTGCACCTCCTCATTAAAAAAAGTTACCAGTCTCTCATCACTCTGAATGAGACCATTCTCTGTCTGGGTACAATTTGAAGTAGCTGGTACTTCCTTCTCAGAAATAAATTAATAAAGTGGCTACTTTTTTTTTAAGGCAGTGCTTAGGCATCCATCTTTAGGAATGGATTCTAGATTGAGATTTCTCAAATAGGAGGAGGTTGCTCTCTGCTGTGTTTAGTCTAACACCCAGATATGCTTAAGATAAAAGATCTATTGATGTTCATGTTGCTTGCTACTGGTTGATTATTCTACATAACATACAGCTTGTGTTTTAAAAATTAAAATCTTATATCTTTGAATGCACATGTTTTTACAAGGAAGTCCATTACAAGTATCAGAAATCTACTTTTTTTTTTTTAGATGGCACTTTCAAGCCATAAGTACCTGAAAGGTGCATAAGGAAATACAAAACCTTTACAAAGCTTAGGTGGATCATAGAAACTATCTTGACTTTAATGTCTCCTGGATAACAGCAATTCAGTGATCTCTGCTGAACTTCAGTTCTTTGTCTTTTCTTTACTTCTTTGAAAACAAGTTTATTTCCCTATTTGCAGAATTCTGAGTTCTATCATTTCCATTGGTCTGATACTTCAGGATAAAGAAGAATGAAAACATTCTGGAAAAAAAAAAGTATCTGTCTCAGTCAACTGTAGTTTAAAATAGTAGCTTAAGAATTTTAATTAAATATGCAAATTAGAAATATCCTGAATCAATTATTAGTATCTTTTTTCCTTAAAGGAAAGATCATGACAACTAACTAAGATGATGCTTGTGGGATGGACCATAAAGTTCTTCATCTTGCTATTAGCTTCTTATTGAGCATATTAAATTTGCATCTACGTCTTACAGCTTATTACATGACAAACTTAATCTTGTAATGGGAAATCTTCCTTTGCCCCAGCTGACATCTGTAGCACAAGGCTAAGTCTGGGCACTTAGTTGTTTGCCAACTTCACAACACTTTTCTTGAGCTCTTCACAGCTGCTTTTCTCTAACATGAGTTTTCTCTCTCTCTTCCCCTCCCCCCATTCAAGATTATTTTTGTTATATTCCCTGGGGTATTTGAATTTCTGGGATTTTGACACCCATTCCTTGTTTGTTTGTTTTGTTTTTTAGCTTTATCCTTGTTCATCTGCACCATATTCCTCTGTTTGGGACTCCCTGTGCTCATTGTATCACAGAATGTCTTTAGTTGGAAGAGAACTTCAAGATCATCTAGTCCAACATTTGACCCAACACTGCAAGCTCACCACTAAACCATGTCCCTAAGCACTAGGTCCACACCCCATTTAATGCCTCCAGGGATGGTGACTCCACCCCTGCCCTGGGCAGACCATTCCAATGTCTGATAACCCTTTCAGTGAAAAAATTCATTTTGCTTGTGATGGAAACTTTATGACGTATGAATATTCTGTATTCCTTCTTTTATCCTGAAGCAGTTCTCATGTGTGGACCCTTTTTCCATGGAGAAAATGTTAAAGTATCCTCTGTATTAGGATCAATTTTGAATATGGTATGGGGGGGGGGGGGAAATCAGACACCTGTGCAGATTAGTAAGGTAGATAGAAACATTGCAGAGATACACAGAACTTTGGAGGATTTCTTGAAGTGAAGTTGTGAATGGCCTATCAGTAACAAAGGAAGTAAGCAAAGTAGTTTTGGGAAATAGGTTTCTTTCCCAGAGGTTAAACCTTCTGATAAATTACTTCATATAGGTTTCTGCATAGATTTCCACATAGACAGAAACATGTTTAGAGAGAGCTTGCGTAATGCTGTTGCATGGCATAAAGCCACATCTTTGGTCTCAGTGTTGCAGCCTAGCAACCTTTATCAAGGTAGAGTTTAACATGGGCCATATATTATGGAGAGAGATTAAAATTAAATCTAGCTGGAATGACAGTCTCCTATTCTTTATGGGAACAGGTTGCAATGTATTGTTACTTCATTTTATTTGGCACTTAATTCTGTGCAATGTGAGTTTTGAGTTACACTAAGTTACAGAGTAATGGCTATTTCACTGGACATTTTTCTCCTCTGGTCTAATTAGAATTAGTTCCTCATCTTTGGTATGTGATAGTTTTGGTTTTAATACTTACAAAATTTAGGAGGAATCTGTGTTGTATTAACAACTTAGAATATCTAGACCTTCTCTTTCAAAAATAGCAGTCTTGCCTGTTGAGGACTAGAAATTTAAAACAAGACAATATATCTTAATGTATGTTAGTATATGACTTAATTAATAATTGACTAACAGTTCAGGCTACTAGGATTGTGCTGCTTTAATTATGGTTGAAGTGTAGCAAAACATGGTACTATTTTCTAGTACCATGAAAATATTTTCTTACTGCTTCAAAAGCAACAGAGAGTGGTCATCATCCTATTTGTTGAACTGTGTTTATCTACTGATGTTACTACCACTGCTACTAAATACTTTCTTATTTAGCTGAGACCTTAATTATATTCTCATTTCTTGCCTTTACTACAATTAAATAATTTGTTACCATAATGTTTGCCCTTCTCTCACTTGAAATATTATTCCCCTCTTACACTACGGCTTTGAGGCTCAATAGATTGAGCTGTCACTGAAGTGCTATTGAATAGGTTCTCATCCTTCTGTTGCATTTTAGAAACAGCATCTGCTCTCTTCATACTCCTACATACCTCTTTTGTATCCCCTTCTGTTTTCACCATGGCAAACAAGCATTACAGTAGCCTTGGGTTTTGGTGGTTTGCTTTTCTTCTTTCTTTTTTTTTTTTTTTTCTTTTCTGGCAACTATACTTTTGGGTTCAAATAACTTAGATGAGTAAGTTCAGTAAAAGATAAATAACCTCTCAGACACCTCTGCAGCACCCCAGCCATAAGCCTCTCTGCATGTTTACATGGAGGAAGTATCAGGTGACAAATGTGACAAATTCTTTACTTTGGCATTGGGATTCTCCCAATAAAAATTTAAAGCATGCAACTGGATTTAAAATGGAAGTTGGGGACCTCCAGCCCTGACTAAGTATCAGTCTGTTTGGAAAAATTTAAGTGCCTTGATTTTTAATTGCCAATATACTTTCTCTTGAGGACCTTCTGCTAAACTCCTATGTGGACACTCCTTTATTTATATAGAATTTGAAAAAGCTACCTGCATTATGAAATCTCATTGTTTTTGGCTATGGGCTTCATAGGTCTGGTCCTGAACTTATTTTTTGGGGTACAAGTGGATTTTTCAGAAGTTATCATAACCTGAAGGCAAGGGCATTAAATAAAATGACGCAGAAGATGCAGTAGCTTGATTCTGAACACGTGACACAAGTCATAAAATGATTTTTTTTCTATGAATTAAGTTGCAGGGACAGTTAAGTTAAACTTAAAATAACCCTTTTAAAAGTTGTCGAGGATAATGAATTAGGCAGGAGGAGTTAGAGCCTGCTGCTGCCAACTAAAGTGCTTGGGGACTTGAGATAGAAGTGAATGATAAGAAGCAGCTTTCATGCATTCAAATAAATTACATGTTGGGCTTGGCTTAATCCTGGCATCAGAATGATCTCTGGGGTTTTCCCTACATTATCTTAGTCTATGATTATGCAAATATCTTTTTAATGTAGCGACTCCTTAGCAGGAAATTAGTCTCATACTTGCTCGTATGCTCTTGCAACCAACAGACATTTGCTTGCAAAATCTTAGTGTGTCTGAGGTACAAAAGGCACATTAACCCTCTAAGTACCAAAATTTTTCAAACATGCAAATAACAGGATATGCTGGGATATGTCAGGGATGTAGCAGATGAATCTGGAAAGAGATAGGTTTCCTAACACAAAAATATTCTTGGGTATGAAAGTTCAACCACAATGCAAATTGTATTAAGTTTACATTTGATTTCAAGGATTGTAAGGAAAATAGAGGAGGGAGGAAAACCTTACTTAAACTTATTGCAGTGATGATGTTTTCAGGAACTGCACCAAAATGGGGACTGAGGGTAAACTGCTTTGTCTGGAGAACAGGCAGTTAAGAATCAGATGCTTCATCTGGAAAGACAAATGGCTGGTACCTCTTGGTAGGGGTGGAACTGAAGTCACAAAAATGAAATTGTGTTCCTTGTGGTAGTATTAATGTACATCTCTGAGTAAGCAGGAAAGCTCAGTTCCTGATTTCTTGTTTTTGTAACTCTCTGCTAGGTGAAATTATTGTAGGTAACCTTTTTCTTAAGCTAAAGGCTTCTAGTACAAGAGGTTTTTTAGGAAAAAAACCAAAACAAAACAACCCCAAACAAAAACAAAACAAAACCAAAACAAACCAGTTAAGCATTTACTGTCAATCTGCAATACACTACTGATATCTTGTCAACTAGCACTTATGGTGCCCCCACCTTTTTTTTTTTTTTTTAACCCCCTGATTAAAACACAGACAGCTAAATCCTTGGAGTAATGGGGGAACCTAATGAAATTAAGCATCTAACTTTTCAGTGGGATTTAGGGTATTGCCTGACTTATCCAAGCTCTTTTGAAACTCCCATCAAAGTGAACTGTTCAAGGCATGACCTTAAGGTAACACTTGAATCAGCCACAAAATCTAGACTTCCAGCTCTTTGCTTTAAATGTAAGACCTATTCTTTCTTCTAAATCCAGTGTATTCTGTTTGTAATTACCAGAAATTACCATTAGAGAAATCGGAGCTAATCTAGGGCTCATTAAAGAGTGAGAATATAACTATTTAAATAAATTCTTGTTGATCTGGTTTCTGGAGATTAAACTAGATTTTTTTTTTTGTCATAGATGGGAGAAACTTGCTAGTATAATAGCACAGTACCTTAGAGTAAAAAACTGAACACATACACAAGTACAGCAAGTGAGTGTTTGCAAATGATATTTGGGCAATATGAATTTCCGTGATTCCCCATTAATCCCATTTAGTCAAACATGCTCAGTCCATTTTTTGTATAGAGCACTAGCCAGTCACCAATTTTTTTTCTAACTGCTCTAGAAAAACCTAGCAGATGCTAGATTAAGTCTGAAGACACATAGGAAAAAACCAAACAACCAACTTTGGAACTGGTTTTGTTTTCAATAGATTAAAATTCTCTAGTGGAACCACAACAGTTGGCTATTGGGTTTTACCTCCAAAATAATTTTTCAGTGATGCATTCAGTTTGCTGAACCACTAGCATTCAAATTTAACAGAAACAGGTCCCTGTGCTAATGATGACAACTGGAAAATAGTGAGATTTTATTTATGTAGTAAAACCTTGGGTAGTACCAGTATAAATGTCCGAGAGATTTTTTCAGACTCAGGGACTTATAAATTTGCTCTTTTAAAACATTCTTCTGGAGTAACATTAAGCTTTTGATATTAAGCTGACTTAAAACTAAAGCAAACGTTCAAATTCACTTAACTCTGAAAGCTTTTGATTAGCTGGTAGCAAAGCAGTCCCTATATTCTCTGCTACAAAAGTGTACCTCAGCTCAGAGGGCTGTCCTTGGACACAGCCTGGGTCTGTAAGGCACAACTTTTATTTCACTTTACACATAGTGAAAGAAAACAAAAACAAAGTCTGCAAGGGTTTACCTCCCCTTATATAAAAGTGAACTACAAATCTGAAGCAGCTTCAAAAATGAAGCATTCTCCTAATTTCTTTACTGCTTTGTAAGAGTATGTGAATCATTCAGTAGGGATATCTTGACTTCTACCAGCTCAGAGGGTTTTTTACCAATTTTGAAATTAAGCAGCATTAATATCAAACTATGTATTCTCTTCCTTGGTACAGAAGTAAGTCAGCTAAATTGTTTTTTAAGTTTAATTTTAAAAGTTTTTAGACATTTGCCAAAAATGGCAGTAAAAAAATAATTTAAAGGAAAGCTACTGGCTTATTTGTATCATTTCACTAGTCAGTAGGTTTTCTTGCATGTCAATTTTTAAATGACAATTTCAGAGTTAAAGGAAATAAAAAATGTTCAGAGGACGTATTTTGGCATCATAACTGCTTACTGTAAATTAGAGCTCTATCTCTTAATGTTTCAAGATGCTGTATTCTGCAGTTTTATTTCCTTCTTGGAAAGCAAGTAGGATGTTTGCTAGGAAATTACTTTTATTGAGAAATACTGGAACTTAATTAGTTTTTTGGATGACCCACTTGAAAGGGGAATTATGTCATTTTTACATAAGCCTATGTGGTGATACTAAACCAAGATAATCAGATTCAATGGAGATCAAGTCCTTTCTACAAATGTATAAAAATATCTATCTGGCTTATTAACATACAGTTCACATCAGAAAATGATTTAATGACTTAAAAATGATGGGAGTTTAAAAGCTTAAATAATATGGGAAATGTTAATATTTTTATTCTACATAATTGGAGCTAACTGTAAGAGCTTTCTGAACACTTTGTGAAACAATAATCATTTCAAGAGTTCATGAAGCCACCAAAGCTGTGAAGTCATTGATTTCTTTGAGTTCACACACACAGACATGGGAAGAATGTATTTAGCTAATTTCCATGTCACTGAATGGGACTCTAAGCATCTTGGAATCCTATATGAAAGAACTTCACTATTACTACAGAAATTTGGTATTTCACAGAGATTTTAGAAAGGCTAGCGTGGCAAATTGTAGCTGGATGAGGAAGTAAATATTGGTAATTAGCAGGACCCTAGAGGAATATTTTTGGTAAATCCCACTTTGCTTGTGAGTGTTCTTTTGTAGTGTCATTATACATGCAGAACAAAACACCACCAAGTGTAAAATCATCTTTAACCTTACAAAACATTAGTATTATGGAATGATGCAGTTACATCCTATTCTGACAGCATCGTCAGAATACAAAAGGAATTTACTTTTTTTTTTCCAGAAATACAGCAGTTTTAAGTAAAGAATTAAAAGTCAGTACCAATAGGTGGCAACTAGAGTTCAGGACTAAGTGGACTGTCACTTCACAGGGTATTATCATTAGCATGCCCATAGGGAAGAAAATCTAAGGGAAATAGAATCTGTTTTCCCTTCTTGTCAGTTGCACTTCTGAAGTCTGGGCAATACTTAAGAGGTGTGTTTTGTGATTAGGTGGAGCAAAGGAATATGCCGGCTGTCCAAAATCTCTCTCTGAAATAAAAAAAAAAAACCACTTTTCACTAGGGTTCTTACTACAACCCACATACATTCACAAGATGTGGAGTAATTGCAAAATATTTGCCACTGACAAACAAGTGTCTAATAATGAAAAACTGTATCAAACATATAGTCAACAAGCTGCAGTAACTTAGCAATAAATACTATTTCACAGTAATTAAGGTGACCCGATGCCTAAGGTTTAAAGGTTGGACACTGCAGGTACAGTAGGGAAGGACAAACATGCCTAATGGTCACAAGATACCAAACTTAATGAAACCTGCCACTGTCAGCATAGCACCACTACTCTTTACAACTTTCAAGAATTAGGTAGAAGGAGCATTTGGGATGGCAAATCAGAAAAAGTCAATGGCATAAACGACAAAACAGTCAATCTTATTCTCATGTTCCTAAAATGTTTAAGGAAAGTCAAAAAAGCACTAAATATGGTTATTCCTCTAATGAAAGAAGAGAATGGCAAAGATTTTTGTCCATTTAAATTCAAACGGATGCTGGTAAGTCTTGTAGTCTAGTCATCGGGGGGGAAAAGAGACCTATCTGAATTATTTGGCAATTCCTTTAACAACACTTTAGTTGGTATCTGCCTTACAGGGACAGGAAAATTTGAAAACAAAGCTGTCGAGAAAATGTGAAGAGGTGAGAATATGTTACCTTGGTAGATGAGTACTCACCAAGTTTCTGATGGCAGATCATTCCATAATGAATCACTTCTGTCGAGTGGGAACTTCATCTGTTGAGGTCTTGATGCCATCTTTGCAGCTGCTGGTGGTGGGGCAGCAATGGATGCTAAACATGCTTTCTTGAGCAGCACAGAAAAACAGGCTGTAGCTCCTATGAAGATGTGGAGGTGAGAGAGATCTGGTAGCATCGCAGCAACAGCTCTGGTGGCTACACCAAGCTGACATGAAGCAGGTGACCACATCTTACTGCTTTGAAGCATCTGGTACCCAAGGAGGTTGCATCAGGTCGGCAGGCACTTGGCTTATACCATGATGCCTTGCTGCAAAGATTCTGTTGGAGCTCAGTGACAGACTCTCATGCGGTGACACAAATACCGACCAAGTCAAAGGGGGATGTTTTCTTGTGCAACTGCACAATGCAATTGCCAGTAACTAGATAAACCAATGGCATATGTTGTGCTATAACAGTACTCTGACATGTAGCTAAAGAAAAGGCAATGCTCATTAATGGGTAAAAAAGAAAATAAATTTTTTCCTGACTTCTTGGTTTAGTGTCAAAATTTCTACATATTTCAGTTCTTTCTGAACTCTTCAGAACACGCACAGCAAATGTCTGTCCACAAGTAGCTGAGTAAGTCTCAATAGTCATCCCAATTAAATGGGGGAAGTGTTGTCTTCTATCTTGGGCTTCAATCATCTCCTCTTTTGCTCCAATTCTCTTTGGACCCATGTCTGAGTTGATTCAATGTTTTACCAGTGGCTTATTAGTAAACAATATATTCATTTTTTTCACCTCATGCTTGAAGTAGCTTTCTCTTCATTCAAATAGTTAATTCACCTCACAGAAGCTCAAGAAAGTGCCAGAGATGATGCAAGGGGAAGTGGTGGGAATGCATGGCCCCTAGCAGAAAACAAGGTCAGTTGGTGTTTACCCGGTCTCCATTCACCCTTGGGACTAGAGTCTCAATACTCAATCAAAGTTGGTCAATCAAGGCTTACACTGATGCCACTGGGGGAGCCATTCTAGGAGAGTTTTGAAAGCGGACACTGAGATACATAAACATGTAAGACTATATTTTTAATGAGCAGTTTGATTAAATCTACCTTAGGCTGGCTAATTATAGGTCATAAAAAGCTGGTTTAAACTGGTAATACACAAAATCTTATTGAAGGCGAGTGAAGAGGCAAAAACCAGACAAGGCACAGAGCAGTGTTTAAGTAACAACTTACAAATGCACGCTATAAAATTGTTTCCTACTCATTATAATGACAATTAAGAGAATTTTAAAATACATATGCTACAGGCTTAACTTAAAAACCAAACAAACCTACTAACACGGTATGAATGAATCAACAGTTCAAACACTGTTTTAAACTTTATCCCTAACTTCTAATTAAGGAGTTGTCCTCACTATTTTTCCCAAGAATACAGGCTACTGTAACTTTCAGAAATTGAGACCTAGAATAAGTAAAATGATGTAGCAGTAGAGCAGGATCAACAAATGCATGTTGTTGAAATAAGAATTTTTAATGCACACAAATAAAAAGTCACGAGTTCTGCATAGCTTTTTCCAAAACTTTTTTGCAGCTGAATTTTCATTCCTCTTACTGTAGCCTTTGACCAGATTCATAAAGAGCAATGATTGTTCAGGTTTTTTTAACGCTCCTTTTTTTCTTGGATGTGTTTAGCAGTCAAAACTGACTGCTAACATCTATCAATCAGACGAGTGTAACAGCACCACCTTCTGGTTTTAACAGCATGAGGTGGAATCTGGAACATCATGTAAGAAACCTGTATAGGAGAAACAAGATAAAAATGAAACTACTTGAAAACTAGGTATTTAGTCATAAGAAATAGGCAAAGGAGTATTAATATCATTACATTATTACATTTTATTACATAGTACATCATTACAACCTATTCAATTGCAGGGGCTGAGGAGCAATTTTTAAAATGGTTGCTGTGGGCTGTGAAGTAGCTCTGTACAGGTGTGGCAGCCAGAGTGTCGTCCTCACTGTATGCAGTGGCTGCACTCCAAATACCTGTTCACTCAGACTCACTTGACAGCAAGCCTTCCATCCCACTTCTTCCCCCTCTAGTGTGGGCATAAAAGCTAATGATCCAAGTACCCGACTGTTCTGAGCTCATGCTGCCTGAGCAGCCATTTCTCATCTCTTCTGATGCAAAAGTTGTGGGTGGAGAGGATTATCTGATGGGCTAACTCTGTGCAACAAGTTAGTCTACCCTATTTAATTAGACCACCACTTTGGCCTAACAGCTTCTTTATAATCTCAGTACTGGTATCTGTAAACTTGCTTAGATTTTCAGGAAGAAATGTCCCAGATTCTGAAACATTATGCTGCCACTGTGTTTTGCCATAGCAAGACATATTGCTTACGTGAGAATTGTTTCAGGGATCCTTCATGTGAAGTACTGCCTGATCACATTATCTATGTGCTTTCACTTTAAAATATTTGTCATGAAAAAATTCAAAACATTGATCATTGCTACATTAGAAAACAAAGTCATGGTAATTTGCTATATGAGAAACAGGTGACAGTAATTAATGGAACTTAATCAAATGGCAACCAGTCATTTCTGCTGAAGGAAATAAAAGAATACAACTCAACATATAAGTAATTTCATTGAGACTGATTGATTGAAATTAAACCTGATCCTGCAAGCTGAGGAACAAAAGTGGCTGTTTGGGCATCTTTGTAAAGATTAGTTTAGTAGGCTGGGGTCTTTTTTTTCCCTCCACTGGCTTTTTCTGGTAAAGCTTGATACAATTTAGTTATAAAAAGCAATTTCACTCCGTGTTGTACATAGATGCTAAAATATGCACAGGACATATGCAGCTATTAATACATATACTTTTGTTGCATTGTGTGGTAAAGGAGCATCATTTCAGGCACAGATACAATTGCAGCAGTAACGGAGTCAAGCGAGGGAGATGCGCAACACTAAAGTTTTCTGAGTAGGAAAGCAGACTTCAATGATGGTGTCATCATCTGTTCTTTCTCCCTACAAGCAAATCATCTCATCTATAAACAAATTCACACCTGAATATAAATGTTGTTGTCATTTACAAGATCCCATTTTCTCCTGCTGGTTGTTTTGAAGGATCTAGACCGTGTTGCTTCATCTGCACTGCGATATCAAACAAGTAATCATAACACTCACACCTAAAATTGAATGGAAAAAAAGTGCAATGTAAAATAGGGGTCAAGTTTTACCATGTTTTATGAAAATGAGTGTGTGGTTTTTTTTTTTTCCTTGAGCTTTAAATCACCCATGTGACTGTCTCACTGGACAGCTGTATTATCATTTATTTCCATGATGGCAGTATGGAAAGTGCCCAGCATTTTTGCTACATGAACTTGATTTGCTGCATTTCTATTAGCAAATGAAGAAGTAAATTCAAAAAATGGGACTAGAAAAGACTATGCAAACAGTATTGGCAGGTGTTATATAAAAGATTACCTGAAGGTTTCATATGAGGAGGGACTTCTCCATATGAAAGGAGAATGTTGGTAACGCTATCTCTCAGCATTGATATGAAAGGAAAACCAAGTGGTGGAATCGTGGATGAATCCATTCCCAAAATCTCCCTATGCATACAGCAAAGCCAGAACTGAATGTTCTGAATCATTGTCCAGGAGATGGAAATACACATGAGATTCAGGTCATTAAGATTTTGAGGTACAATGGCAAAAGATACCATATTTCTAAATTATACTCACATTGTTTTGGCTTTTTCCCATGTTTCTCCCCATACGTAAACTCCATGACGTCTGACCAACACGGCACAAGAGTCTGGGTATTCTTCCATTGCATGTGCCATTCTTTCCTTGAGATCCTTCTCTTCTGGTGTATTCTCAATAATGGGAACCACTAGTTTATCATCATATCTAAAAGAAAAATGAATGTATATTATAAAATGCTGTGTTTGGATGTATGAAGCTTTTCCCTAAGAGATTGTGTTAACGTATTCTCAACACTTGTGATTTTTACACTCTTCTTGTGCAAGTTATGTTGTAACACAAAAAGTCTCAGAAACATCTCCCACACCCAACCGTATGCTATGCTGGCACTACCTGAGCTACACTTGAGGCACAAAAAGAAAATAACACTTTAATGTACTAGGTGTAGCTGTTTGTTCACATATCACTTTGTTGTTGGGTCCCTTTACAACTTTTTCAGACTCTCTTTATCCTGTATTGGCATCACTTACAAGCTTTATCTCAGATTAAATTATTTAAAAGAATCACATCATGAAGAAGGAAATTAAGCTGTTTGCTGGAGAGCAGAAAAAAAATTAATTTAGGTAGTCCAAAAAGCCCCTGGAAATAAGATTGTCCTGCATATAAGGCATATAAATAGAAATTAGAGTCAACACATGAAAAATAAATTCTCTGTGATGGTGTGACTGGTGGGCTGTATGTGATCTTAAGAAAGCCTGAGATCCCCAGTTCCAAAGACAAGATGATGCATGTTACTCAGTGGAACATGCCTGAGAGCTTCTTCTGAAGGAGGACTGGGATATTTGGCATTGTATGAACTTTAATTAACACTGGCAGAAACTTGTTTAAATAGATTTAATAAGTCCCCAGTTCAGGTTCAGATTTATCATTGAGATCACATAGATATTTCATGAGTGGATGCTAGTAGTACTTTTATAAAACAGAGAAGGCAATGATAAGAATAATAGAGATTGCATTTCAAATAAGATACTCAGAAAATTAAAGAAGTCTCATCTCTTATAGTTTTCAGTGCTCTCCCGAGGAAGTCTACAAAAACAGTGAATATAGAAAAATCAAGTGCTTTTTTTTAAGTTTACTTTGAATCTTACATATTCCAATCATTAAAATTAGATTTGGAGTGTTTGTTACTAGTGAGGCCAAATGAGCTAATGGACTGATTTCCTAGGTTCTGCTTCCTGCTTGGATGTGAGTTTGGAAGCAGGTGTAAATAGCATAACTGATTCCTAATCATAATGATAAGCTTTTCACCAAGACATACTATCTATAAAACCCCAAGAAGAGTCTGAATGATTTAAATACTTCGTATCTCTTTAGTTTCATTGAAATATAAGCAGCCTACATTTAGCCAAACCTCCACATAAGATACCTTGGCACAGTCTGAGACTTTCAAAGCTATTTACTACAGATTGAGTTCTCCTCCTACTGAAGTCAACAGACAAACTATTCTGGCTTATCTGTAGCATTTTCCGGGATAGCTTCCAGAAAAGGTTTATGTCGTTAGAAACAATATATTGTCAATCCTTTTTGAAAGATTCCATCCTGCATTATCAAATTTCTTTTGAATTCAATGGGGAGCCTTGTGTGAGACAAGAGGGGAATGGATCTAGTATGGATGAGTATGTACTTAGGAACTGTGTAGTCTGGCGCTTTGATTTCTTTAGTTTTTCTGGTAAATTAACAGGATAATATGGGACAACTTGGAGATATGGAAGCCAATAAATACAATGTCTCCTGACTAACATTTAGGAATGTTTGAGAATTCAAAATGCATATCCAAAAAAGAAAACTGTTGTGGATTTTTTTTTTTTAAACCAGAGTTGTTAGACAATTCAGCATAAGGAGTGGTTTTTGTCACACTAAAAATACAAAAGCTAATGCTGATAAGAAGGTAGATCTGGCAAGTCAACCAGAAATATGCCTGGGCACAAAATCATGCTCCAGACATATGGCTTGCTCTCTTGCCAAAGGGCAATAGTTACAAAAATTAACATCAAAAAGTAGAAAGAATTTAGCATTTCACGTTTTCATCTAATTGTCACGTATTACATAAATGTTGTTTGGAGAGCTCAATTCAACATTCTGTGGGTGGAGTCCTCAAAACAAGCCATCACACATAATCTGGAATAACTCGGCACTTATCTCAGAGCTCATCCTTGAAAAGTAGTAACATTATCTTTAATGAGCTGCATATTCTGAATTTTCTTTCAAATTTCATCAAAAAATCTGAAATCCTCTACTCTCTTAACATGGCCTAAACTAGCACAGGCAGTGATACGTGAAGTCCACCCAGATGTAGTTTGTATGTTATCAATCCAACCTAATATTGTTTGGCTCCAGTTTCAGTTTAACATTGTATAGATGTGTAACATCTCTGTTCTTGTGATAGATGTCAGGACATAGATCTTTATTTGATTTGCTTCTGTAGCTCAACAGACCTCAGTAGCCTTGACATTACAAGGTTTTAACTCAGATCTCTTCCATAGGCTTGAGACCTTCTTATGGAAAGCCAATGACTGATTTACTCCAGAGGTCTTTTTATTTCTTATTACTAATATTTTATATTACACATTTTAAGGCACATAACACAATGATTGAACAGCATGCCTCTTTTCTTAAAAAGAGAGGTACCGGTAATAGCCTCCTGAAGTACACTTCTGGATTCCTTTTATCATCTCCTGATGAGTAATACTGAACTCATTCCCTTGGTAAAGAAGGGTAGCCATAACAGCAGCCTTGGAATGAGTATGGATCACTGCGCCTGCCCCTAAGAACAGAAAAAGAAGAAAAACAAATATTTTTAGAATTAATTTTAAAATGTGTTTATTAAGAAAATTTTATTCACATATCTGATTCATTTCCTTAGGCTAGGCATCTTAGCAAAATGTGATCTACTACATTACAGGAAAAAATATACAGCAACCTATATAAAGGTATAATTACTCATCTAGTAAGGATAATTATGGATTGTCTTGGAAAACTAGTGTTAACTTTTAGTTAATGGCAAATACTAGGAGAGAAACTACTTGCAAAATTTCAAGGAGAAACACTACTTGTATTTTTTTTTTTTTTTTTACATATTGCAATGACTGCAACACTCTTAATTTTATCAAAGTTCTGAGATTCTAAAGAATTCCCAAACTTATTTGTGACATGAAAATTTAAAGACTCTTACTTTCTTTGTTAGTACTCTTCTTTGATTATGCACTGATTCTCTGAAATAATATTTACCGTTATCTTATTGCAGCATGATCAAAAGATAGGTAGGCAATAATTACAATTTACTTATAAAGTTGCAATGTTGCCAAAAACCTGAAATGAGCTTTCCTTGGGTACTCGTGTAAGCTCCTTGTGCAGGAAGATGAGAAAAGACTCTCTAAACCTCTTCTAAAGTAACAGATGTAAATCTTACAGAACAGTAAAAGCCCTCTACTGTTGTCCACCAGTAAAAGTTTCATGATTTTTTCACCTATCTGTAATTTAGAACCTTTTGATCAAAGACAATGGTTTTAAAAGGATCTAAAATACAGTTGCTGAATAGGCAAAAGTACTGGTATAAAACTGCTGTAAGTCCCCTAGATATTCCCACGACCTACTAATATATTGCACCAAAAAGATGATCACAAGTATAGCTACATGAGAAAATTAAACTGTAAATGACACTTTCAGGATGTTAACATGAATTACATTGTACATATTCCTTTGCAAATCAGTTTCCTTTTATAGTTTCATGTTTATTTCACTAACTTCCATGTATAAAGAACATGGTATTATCAGTTTTGTGCATGCGTATGTTTTGGTCACCACTGAACTAAAAGCATTTGCTACACACCTCTCATAGTATAGGCATTCATAAAAAGAGGTGTACACTGGCTTTTCTTTAGTTTCTTGTGGGGTGGAGGACCACTGATGTCTTGGCCATTCATGTCACAGACAAACATATCTTCTGGCTGCAAGAAAGAAGAAATTTTGACCTTTATAGTTTTGCTTTCCTTCTAGGAAGACAAACATATTTACACCATATTTTTATTACAGAATGTTATTTTAACTTTGTAGAAGTGCTGCAATGCACCACATTTATTCTAGCTTCTAATACAACTTACTAATATTGTATAATGTGAATTAATCTTGTGTATTCTTTTCATTCAGACTGCTGCAAGCAGATATTTGTAAAACGAAAATTTTCTCAGAAAGGAGACAGCCTGTATCCAAGTAAAAGACAATAGATCAAAAGAAAAACTAGTAACTGAATCAAAAAAAAAATGTAGATGTACTTTTCCTTCCCTCCTTAAATAATCAACAAAGGACATGAATTAAACCTACATATAATGTATTTAACTTCTAGAACTTTTAAACCTTGCTTTTTTTTAGCAGTTCTACATGAATGTTATTTTTTCATCAATCAGCTACTCATTGAACAGAGAATTGTTCCGGGCACCAATAAAATTTTCTTAAAGTAACTTTTAAAAGATAGCAAAAATTAAAGTTGCAAAAGATTTCCTTACTCACTGCACTAAATCCACTGCTGCTGCTAGCAAAGAACAGACTATCCCGGTCTTGCCTGTCTTTACCTGCCTTACTTGTTAACTTCCCCAGTGAGCACTGCTGCAAAACTCCAAGTTTCTGTCAGTGAAGAGATTCCTTTTGCTTCTCATTGCATTTACCTTCCTATCTATAAAGCAACAAATTCCACATATTATTCTATTCTGGGGGAGTTCCTGCTGCCATTCACCATTCTCCTCTCCACTTAAATTCTGGGTTTTAGGAAAGGAGACAGATAGACAAGGTCACCTTTTATGGGGAGAGCCTATCTATTTACTGAGAATATCAAGACAAAGATTTGTATTCACCATGAAAATAAATAGTAGTAAGGTGTTCATGCTTAATTATGTATGTGCCATAGTAACTTGAAACTGTAGTGAGACAGCTATAAAGCCATTCAAGCTTGACTAAGAATAAAGCTGGACTTTAGAAATGTTAGAATCTCACAGTCTTCTGTGTTCGTTTAAAGCAAATCATCAAGACTAATCTACACTAGCCACTGAAACATGCGTTGGTTCGCTACATTAGTGGAGTACTGGGAAAAATCCTCACTTGTTTCCATAAGGCTGTCAATAATACAAGAAGTTTTTAACTTTACATAAGGAAAAAATGAAACAAAGTTACTTCCATCCCTCTCAAGATGAGCTCTGAGGTAAAAGTACAGTTCAATGTACCTGTATTCTTTCCTTTTGGACTCCTGAAGGAGCGATGTAGATTTCCTTCCTAAGAAAAGTAGCAAACAGGGAAAATTGATAAACACAGGGCTGTTCAACAACAGGGGCAATTGAGCTCTTGATCCACTGAAAAGGAAATAGCAAATAATGGCCCCTCATAATTTAATAACATTCTTTCTGCTTCCATAAATTGACATATAGATGGTTTTCAAGATAGAACCTAATTATACAAGGGCATATGCAATTTATAACTTGCAGGGGTACAAAGCCATGCTTTCAACTTGAGCAGAGATTTGAAACACATGTAAGTACAGCCTTATTTTTCTACAGAGAAAAACATGCAGCCTCCCCCTGCAACAATTCCAAATTCAAGTCCCCAGAATTCAGAATAAAAATGGAACAAAAGAAATTGCAAACAGATACCTATCTCTGACAAAACAGGTGGCAAAGCTATTACTTAAAAATCCACAGATTAGTTATAAACAACATTAATCATCTGTAGTATTCTACAATGCAAATACTTTTTGCTGTTATAACTGTGTCATTTGGGGTTTGAATGCATTTATATATTTGTATTGATAAAAAGATAACATTAATTCAATGGAATTAAATTACTCAAATTCAAGTAGAAGTGAATCACTTCTTTGAAGGTTTACATGATAAAGGCTATAAAAATTGATTTAAATTAAAATGATTTTAAGATGGTATCTGAAATATTTTCAATAATAGAAAAAAAATCAGATGATCTCTCTCGGGTGTAAACCACTATTTGGTTTCAACAGTAAGGTACTGAATTCAGGAGCACAGAGACATCTAGTGAATAATTACAAAGTTACAGATACAT
Source organism: Megaceryle maxima (assembly GCA_024605025.1). Taxonomy (NCBI): domain Eukaryota; kingdom Metazoa; phylum Chordata; class Aves; order Coraciiformes; family Cerylidae; genus Megaceryle; species Megaceryle maxima. The sequence continues at coordinate 15,145 of JANHGN010010356.1, read as the reverse complement.
TTCCTAAGGACCATGAGATGTTTCTATTTCTGGACAAGAGCACTTAAAAGATCAAGGAAGCTGGTGAAGGGTCTAGAGCACAAGTCTTATGAGGAGTAGGTAAAAGAACTGAGGTTAGCTAGACTGGAGAAAGAGGCTCAGGGGAGACCACCTCAGTCTCTTCTCTCAAGTAATAAGTGGTAACAAGAGGAAATGGTCTCAAGTTGCACCAGGGCAGGTATAAACTGGATATTAAGAAAATTTCTTCCAAAAATACAACTCTTAAGATGATATACTTTTCATAGCCATAAACCAGCTGTGAAGCACATCAAAATGTGGCTTTATGATACCTGTAGTTTTTAACTTTCCTCAATTAACACTGCCAACATAGAATTAGTCTTAATCCCCTTGCATGAGCAAGATGATTGAAAGTGCATAATTTTCAAAAAAACAAGTGGTAATTTGGTTGCTAATGGAAGACATGCATTTTTTCTTAAAACATTTATTTTTAGAAATTAATTGCCTTTGAAATACAGGGCAACTGACAAAGAATTCTAGATACATGGTTTTACATGCAATCCCAAATCCAAACTGGCATTTTTAGTCTGAATAGCTGATATGAACTCCATGGTCAGTAATACTGATTAGAATTAGCTGGTAGGACAATCAAATTTCAATTGTTCTTTCACTATTTCCTATGTAACAATTCTAAGCTAGTCTGATCTCTGCCTCATAGGTATTAATTCTGAAACATAGCTACGGATACTGTAGGTACAGCCACATAGATAACTATTCTTAGACAACATACAGTATTGGTACCAACTAAAAAAAATGTATTTTGGTGTAGTCTAAGCAGCAAATTAAAGAACTGCTGAGGAAAACTGTACTACTATGTTAGTGTACTCTCTGTTGACACAATTTGTCTTGCCACAACTGATATGAATCACACTGAAATGGCAAAGAAAATAGGCTACACTTAGCTACTGATGAGAAATTAGTCCTAGAAAATTTTTTCATAGACAAAGAACTTTGAAACCAAGAATTACTCTTTTATCATTCCACTCATTATTATTATTGCTGTTGCTTCACTTGCAAAATCAAGCGGGGGAGTGAAACGACCTGCACAAAGCCGCTAGAACAGCACGAACTTTAACAGTGAGTGCCTTCATATATATATAAAAAATAAATGTGAATAGCGATAGCTGTGGCTATTGCTGAGAGGTCAGTCACTTTCAAGCCAGTGTCACAACACCATTTGACTGGGAACACAATTGCAGGCCCTGTGCAAGGTGTTCTGCCAAAGAGGTTTTATCTTTTTTCACTGGCCACTGAGAGGAGCTCTGTCTCCATTAAAAGCTTTGAAAGTATGAATAGGGCAAGAGGAGCAAAATAAAAAGTAAAGTGGTGCTCCTTAGTAGTGGAAACACATCAAATATTGTTTTGTTGTTACCTATCCTGCTTTAATCATATGTTAAGAATATCTTGTTAGAAATTATTTCAGTAGAACAGTAATTTCCTTTTTAAATGAATTGTCTTCCCTGCAAAATGTCTAAGGTGAGATTAATCTCATCTAATGATAAGCATTTTGAAAGCCATGTGCCTGGTGCAACCCACTCTAAATTCCACAGTCAGTGAAATGAAAAAGGGGGAATATATAGATCCTTAAAAGGCAATTAATCTACTTTAAACAAAGACAGGAAAAGGACAGAAAGTCACTCTGAAGTTAGCTCTCTCCACTGAAGGGACTGCAAAGATTAATTCAGACTAGCCACATCACTTATATATGGTTAAATTTGACATACTGTTCATTTCCCCTTCTACCTTCTTGCTTACTCTTGACTTTCAAACATTTTTCATGGAACTGAAATTCCCTTACCAACTACAGCCACCCTCTCTCTAACCATCGCATTCTCTTCCATCTTTACTTACCCATGTTTCAAGCTGATTCCTCCACCAGTTCCTGTTACCCAGCCTAAACTATAAAACAATCTACAAAGGTCTGGGATAAGGTGTCTTGGATGTAACTTCTCCTAAAAAAAAAAAAAAAAAAAAAAAAAAAAATTACAAACCATCTGAAAAACCATAAACCTAAGAATTTCAATTCTGAATTAAGTTTAAAGGTATAGTGCTTTTATACTGCAGTATGACTGTCTAATTTATGCTTATTAACTTAATTACAAAATGACTGTGCATTTGCACAATGCCCTTTACACTTTGCAAGGGCCATTCACTCTTTGAAATGAACAAAGAAACCCCCAAATAAAATGCATGTCTGATTAGCCTGCACAGGAAAGGTCTCATCGAGTGCAGTGCCCCACAGGTATGACACCAGAGAGATTAAGTCCCAACTATACAAAAAAGAAAATAAAAGCATCTAACAATATCCATTTGGAAAATCTCAGCTAATAACTTCCCAATGAATCAGTTTTCTTTAGATTTATTTTGCTTGATTTGCAAATTTCAGTAGAACAGACTTTATTAGTTCTGTTATATTTTTATACAGCTGTCAAAAATATCATAGAAAACATGGGTAAATTATTTTGTGAGCTTTGCATTTCTACAATGTGAGATTACCTTACATGGAGTTTAGCCAGAAGGTAAATTCCTCTATTTTAATATTTCTTACAGTAGGAAAAAACCCAAAATCTTAACTACATCAATACATGTATCTATATTTATCTATAAACTGAAATTTAATAGTGTCAGAGATTCATTCATAGTTAATCTAAACCAAAATGGCTTTACAATACAAATCAAAACTATTTATTGGAAATCCTAAACTTTACTCTGCACTGAACATACAAAACTAAAAAAGATGTAGCTAACAGACAGCAGTCTTTGATAAGAGAGTATTTGGTTGGGAAATAAAAAATTTTCAATGTTAGAATCATTTACATGAGAAATATAACCAGTATACCCGGAGAAAACTGAGAGATGCTACTTTAATTCATTCTGTGTGTTTGAATTTATGCCTTTGCATGTTGTCTTGATTATTTCTTTTAGCATCTGAGAGAATAAAGGGCCAAAGTCTTTCCCAATTACCAGTGTAAAAATAAAAATTGTATGTGCTTTCACAAAGATCCTGACACAACTGAACCCATCAAGTAAGGGGTTAAACGGTAGAGAAACAGGAGTAATTTTATTTATGTCAATTTATCTTGCTGGGATGGAGTGAGATTTCCATCCACACTACCACAGCAATACAGCTGGTCTCGTTTCTTACATGGATACGTGACAGAAATCAGCAGCTAACCACAGCAAATGTGCTCCTTGCACTGTTTTCAATAGAAAACTTGGATTAGTTTTAGGAAGGTCACCAAATACAGTCCCCTGTCACTGCAGCCAACCCTCATATAAATCTCTTTATATATGCATTAAGCCTAACTACAGCTTAATAGTGTAGCACCCTATTCTTCAATAGCACTTGCTTCTGAAGCAATTATCTTTATAAAGAACTGGGATTCAGTTCAGATAATATTCCTGCTTGCTCTGATTGTGTTTCTGTTATTTACAGTCTCTTCTAATATAGTTTAAAAATCATCTGTTTATCATGTAATAGAAATAAGACTCTAACCAGCACGCCTAGAAACTTATGTAAGAAATTAATACTTTTAAAAGCAAAAGGATTTTCTTCAGTTCACATTACCTGAAACAAACAAAATAGCATATCTAAGAGTACATGAAGGAAAAAGAACTCAGGCCAAGTAAGAAAACTTCAGTGTTTATAGTGAAAAAAATCTGAAATCTTCTCTGTCTATACAGCCAAAAATGAAACCACTCCTTTCCAGCTCTTCGCCACTGAAAATATCAATATACATCCAAGTATACCCTAACTAAACATTTCTCAAATACAAATGACTCTGAAATGTACAGTGAATCTGAAAATATTAATGTGCTGTATGCTTACAAATACAAAATAAGCACATAGTACATGTAAATTATGGGTCCTCTATTTGTTGTATCAATTTATTTATACAGAATTAATGGCTGTATATATTTTTTATCTATTCACCTGTCATGAAACCGAGTCCCACAGTATCTTGTTTGGAGTCATTCAAAATGAGATCACTATTTCTAAACTATGTACTACACCAGTATTTTTTCTTTTAAAATAAAAATTTTATCTTTTCTACTTTTGATGGAATGAGATGATTAATTAAGCATGTTTATATTGCTACTATTTATTGAGTGTATGCAGTCATAACCCCCCTAGATTATGACACTTCTGCAATTGTTTCATATTTCCCCTGGTTGATGAATCTAGACTTCTGCAACTTCAATATTCATGGGGAGAACATGAGTGCTTCTCATGACTTTAAATCATTAAAAAGAATTTTTAAAAGTTCAAATTCAGAAGCTACTTTTATCAAGAACATATCAAAATAAGTATGATCAATTAATTTTGACTATTTTTTTCTGAAGAATTCCAGGATTATAAATCAGTCCTCAGAGTTTAAAAGTATTTTTCCATGATCAGTGGATAACTGATTATAACCATAAACTATCTAAACAAAAATATTACTGTATTTCACATTTAAAATCACTGATATAGCTAACACAAACAATTTGCTGCTATGCTGTTACTATCTTAGCCTAAATTTCTACATTCTGTTACATATGAAAAAAAACTCCACTAATTTTTGTGAACTAAAAGAAGTGACTAATTTTTAAATCCATTCAATTTTTCTTTTGAAAACAAATTTACTAGTAAATTTCTACACAGGAACTGACTGAAAGTATTCACTCAAAATTTAGAATATTTCCAGCAAATATTTAAAAAAAAAATTATTACTGTATTCTACATGACTGTGGTTGTTGAAATAAAATTAGCTTTTTCCTATTTTATTCAAATTACTGTACCTAATATGATTAAAAAAAACCCCAACAAAACACAACATTAAAAAACCAAACCCACCCTCCAAATCCAAAAACCCAGAAAACAATGTGGATCTAATATAATGGAAATCAAGGCAGATCCAGGCTAATTGTGGAACACATTTGTAAAGGTTTTGGGTATAATTTTCAAAAGGTGTAAAACTGAACTACAATGTGAATATTTAATGATATTATAGTAAATAAACAGTGCCTGAAATATGCATCTCCCTTTGATAAATTGCTTAGAAAACATATTCTCCTCAGAAATAAGGAGAAGCAAGGCAAAAAAAAAAGGAGAAATAAGGAGAAGCTGCATAGATGAAATCATATGATCATAATCATATAATTTCATAGATGAAATCACTGATGGGTAGTAAATGATGATGAGGTTTCTCTGAATAGCCATGTGGTGATAAATCTGATGTGGTAAACGAGGTTGGTGCTACACAGTATAAATCAAGTCATTGAAGTACTGCTAATAAGCTGGCAGATTTCTGTTTAAAATCTGTCTTTAGCATAGAAATGGATCACATAAACCAAAATAGCAAAAATAATGTCATGTTCCTTTGAAAAAGTTTACTTTCTACAAAGCTTCAGCATCGTACAAGGATTCTATAATACAAAAGGGAGGTTTTTTAGATATGAAAAAAATAAATACTTGTAAGTATTCCAAGTTTTCCACAAGAAACATTTGTTCAGCAGCAAAACTCACATTAGGGAGGGGTACTGGGTTAACACTCACAGAATAAAGAGAACAAAAGCAAAAAGTCATCAGCACGTACCAAAACTGGTAGGCAGGTAGCTACTTAGCACCAGTAACTTTGCTGAAACATTAAGAAAAAGGTTCTGTCCTTTTTTTTAAGGTTTCTCAGTGACTCTAAAGTTGAAAACTGAGTGATCCTTGATGGTCTAAAGTTAAGACTTAAGCAAAGTGGAACTACAATTTTGTGAGCCCCTCAAAATTGTCTCCTGGCCCTTAGAATCACAGCAAGCAGAGGCTTTGTTTAATGTAGCCCATCCAAACGGACAATTTGCATCTTGTTGCAGTTGCTACAGGGGGCTGCACACCACAGGAAAATGCTTCCAGTTGGTGCTGTAGTTGCAGAACCTGGAGTGGGGGAGCCAGAGGCAGCAGCATGGGTGAAACGAGCACGAGTGCAAGACAGTGGCAATGGTTCAGGAGACAGGGAAGGTGAAGTGATGGAGACAGCAGCCTGAGGCAAGTTTGACCGGGTTTGGAAGTTCCTACATTAACCTCATCTTAAGAACCTCCAGTGACAGTCATAAACTCCTTAGGCAATCTGTTTAACTGTCCCTGGTTAGAAATAATTTCCTAATGCCTAACTTAAACCTTGCTTGCTGAAACTTAAACTTGTTCTCTTAACAGTTTTTCTTGGTTTGAGTAAGAACTAATTCTGTCCAGTGATTTTACTTTTCAGCTCAGTCTCTTCTAACTGCACTATCTTAAGTTAACAACATGTTTTTGCAGACATTCTCTGCTTCTAGCAGTGATAATGTTTAGAGTTACTACCAAGAATTGGTGTGCAGACCAAAGCCACTGCTGGATCTTGTGTACCAGACTGGGGGTGCAGAAAGTAAAATGCTGCACCTGCAGCGAGAAGCAGACAGGACAGGTGACCCTAAACTGACCAGTAACAGATTCCATCCCATATACATCATATTCAGTATAAAACTAAGGGATCACAAGGGTCAAGCTCTTGGCTTCCTCTTCCTCTCTGCTTCAATGGCCATCATCTGAGGACTCTCTCTGCTCTGCTTTCAATCCCTGTCCATGTTACTGAATCCAGTACCAGAATCTAGTTCCTGAACACAGTTCCCATCTGCTGCTGGGCTCAGTCTGGGACTTCTGCAGTTCCTGCTCCACAGCATCAGTGGTGACAATGATGTAATTGCCATCAGTGGGGTGTTGGGTTCAATACTGGTTTTGTGTATATTCCATTTTATTATTCTCCTTTTAATTTCATTAAAGCTGTTCTAGTTTCCTTTTCTAATTGCTACGTCTCTGTCCCTTATTCTCTTCCTCTTCCCCTTTGGGGAGGGAGGGGGGTTAACAGAGAGCATCTGTTATAGGTCTAAAGGGCTGCCCTGACCCTAAACTGTGACACAGTTATGAACATAAAGACAAAATTCTTCCCTTTTATCTCTCTGTCAACACTTTAAATATTAAGACAACTCCACTTGCTCCTAATTTGTTTTGTTTTTTTTTTTTTTTTGACTAAGCAGATTCTTTCCTCTTTCCTGACAGGCCACAGTATGTAGTCTGATGACTTTCATCTCCCTGTTTTTGGTCCACGTTGTTTTTGATGCTGGTCTCTTGACTAGTTCTACAAACAAACAGGGCAGGTACTTCAAGCCTCATCCAGGTGATGCTCCCATATGTTCGAGTATGGTTTGCTTCATTCAATGAAGTGCAGCATCACAGACTCTTATCTGGCTTGTGAGGACTTTAAAATAATCAACAGTTACCAAACCACAAAAAAAACCCCTCAAACCAAACAATCAAACACAGCAACCCCCCCCAACAAAAATTAAAAAAAACCCCAAAACCTAAAAATAAAAAAGGCCACAAGTTCGATAACTGCAGCCAGCAACTGTCTGCTGGACATATTTTCTGAAGTACAGTAAATTTCTCTGTTAATTAGTAAGCACACAAGTTAGAAGCACCCTTCTAAGCAAGATCGCAATAGCCTCAAAAACTGCAGCGGCGAACCGCTTGCCCTGGCGCGCCGGCGAGGCCCAGTGCTCGTAGCTAGGCTTGACGGGAGGCAGAGCGAGTGGCCGCAGCAGGGCCCGGGCAGGTGCCGCAACAGGCTCCCCGTCCCGCCTCGGGTCCCGTCGGGAGTCCGTCCTAGCCGCCGAGAGGACCCCGGGGCGCTCAGCCCCGCCTGCAGGCAGGGACCAACCAGCCTCACATCACGCTCCGCCGGGCTGTTTAAAGGGGACGCTGCCTAGACAAGCCCTGCGCCTCTCTAGAGCCCGCCCGGTCCCGCAGACAGGCTCCTCGTTACCTGCGTGGCGCTGCCGGCGTCACTGGCAGCTGCCGCCTCCATAGCGCCGATCGCACGGCGAATTCGCGGGTCCTTTCTCAGGGGCTTGTTTCGGTGGCGGCGCGGGCGCCTGCCGACCGCCTGCCTAGGCCGGGCCGTCGGGTACCGGCCTGAGCGATACTCTAACGGGCGGCCGGGTCGAAGGCGGACTGGCCGGGGTGGGATAGAGAGAGCAGCCCCTTCCCCGAGGGTGGGAGGGCAGGAAAGGGACAGTAGCGGGAGCAGCTGTAAGGGAGATGCGAGCGCACCCCGGGGACAGAGAGGCAGGCAGGGTCGAGAAAGGCGCGGCTGCGGTCGGTGTTTGCCCGTCCCTGGGGCGCTAAAGGCAAACAGGCCCAAGCAGGTGAGGCCCCGTAGCCAGCGCCGCTACACCAGGAGCGGGCAGGTGGCTAGCGGCAGGGCAGGGGGTACTGGTGAAGCCGTTGCCTCCGCTCGGGCGTGCCTTTTTTTTTTTTTTTTTTTTTTTTTTTTTTTTTTTTTTGGTCAGGCAGTACGAGAGACTGCCCCAGCCCCGGGGAGGGTAGGGACGTGAGGAGAAGCAAGATGGCGGCTTCCTTGTGGCTGAGCTGCGGCGGCAAGGGGGTAGCGAGGCTGCTGCTGGCAGGGCGGACAGCTCTGGGCGCTGGCGTGTATTTCCCCACTCGAGGAGGCTGGAGGTGTCTGCACGGGACCCGAGAGCTACTGGGTGAGTGATGGGCTGGATCTTTCACTGTTTGTTGTAAGTCCGCTGCCTGTGCCGTTGGTTTGCTGCAGAGGTCTGTGTGTAGGAACTGCGGCGGCGTTAAGGGGACGAGAGTGGGTGGTGCTGGGGGAGAAGTAAAAGACAGTGCAAGATGGTGGGTCCGTAGGAGTGCCTGGGGTTGCCAGGTAGGGGTGTAGGACGGCAAGGCCGAGCAGCATCGCCGGTGTGCTGAGCAGGAGAAGCTGAGTAGCAGTGACCGACTGGGAAGGAGATGAGAGGCTGTGGCCATGGGTGATTTCGGCAGGGTGCCGCTCGGTTGTTCTCTGGAGGTACTGCAAGCACCTCAGGAAAGGGGTGGACAGATGGGGAAGAATTCGGCAAGAGGCGTGAGAATTACTGAAGGTCTGGAAAAGGTGATCACTGAGGAAAAAAACCTGAACGAATTGGAGTCTAGAGGGGAAACCCCACTGATGCGAGATTAAGCCTTAAAAATGTAAATATTCTGTTATGGATAAGGAAAAAAGTGCTTATAATTGAAAATAGTTGAGTGTTTTCTAGGTGTAAGTATAAGTACTTAAAGAAAATGAAAAGCTTTTTTTTTTTTTTTTTTTTATTCCCTGTATTGGGAGATTCAACCACTTTCTGTCATCTTATTCTACAAGTAACGTTTCAAGTAGCTGGAGAATGGCATGGAAATTATATTTTATGTAACTTTTTTAAATGGAGAAAGGGAATTTGAATTAATTAACTGTATATCTAGCATACATTGCTACATAGAAGTAAACCTTTGAGGTTATGGCAACAGCCTTTTAAGATACACTTTCTCAGGAGTTTGTTTTTACAGAATTACAAGGCAGATGGTCTGTTTACCTTCCATACTTGCCTCTGCCTCTAAGAAATGTGGAAAGAGTTTTGGATGCCCAAATGAAATGTGATCTTTACTTACCCTGCTTGATCTGTTAGTTACAACTTGCAAAACATTTAAGCAGTAATCAGGTGTGATGTTACTAAGTACTGGTGTGATACTAAGCATAAAATTCCCGAAGTCTTTGGTTTTTAAGTGTACCTATAAAGAAGTGAGCTCTTGCTAACCTTGTGTAATAAAACCACTTGCATTTTGCTATAAAATGCAGTGGTAGTTTTAGAGACTTTTTAATCATTGCACTTTAGATCTCAGTATACTCTTCTTTCCAGCACTGTTTGTCTTTGCTGCTTTGCAATATGAAAATCCTTTTCCCTGCAAAACCTGCTGTGTGTGATGTAGGGAAAGCTATCTCTGTTCTTGAAGCAAATGCTCATTGTTTTAAAATTTTATTAGAAAAAAATTGCTTCCTTCATAAAGTAATGTGTTTGTCTTTTTGCCTAGTGCAGGATTAGCTACCTCTACATTAGTATTATTAATTAACTTCTTAAAGACATTTGTCTACAGTCTTCCCAGGCAATCTATTGTAGTATTGTATATCTTCATGGTGACAAAGTCTTCTTTATATTAAAGCTCGAGTTAAATTACTAATTTGGGATATAGAAAAGAATGAAAATATTTTTCTTCCTTACAGTAAGCTTTTATGTATTAAGGTGGATATATCATACCTGTGGCTTGTTTGGGCTTTCCTCCATGACTTGTTTCTTTGAACCCTCTTAGTATTCTTTATTGCCTTTCAAGGTGGTACGTATCTTAGTGACACCATTTTTCTTAAATGTTTATTGTAGTCTCTAAAATGGAAGCAGAGAAAAATCATAATTTCTCTGTTAAAGTACAGCTCTCTCAGACAGAAAACTCTCTCAGTTCCCTAGTTTGAGAATTAAAAGTTGTCAGTTTTATTTTAGTATTGGTTGTATTTCTTCACTTTTTTTCCTCTTTTGTTTCTGAAAGTGACATCATTTGAAATATTTGTTCATGTGGATGTAGTTTTGTTGTGTCACTTTAGGTTTTTGCTTCTTTATCTGCTTCTGTCCCTCCTTGTGGTGGTAGCAGAGGAAGGAGAAAGTTGTTTTGCATAGTAAAAGCCGTTAATTCAGAACTGAATTCCTACTTTGTTGCTTGCAAGGAAGAAAGTAAAAAAGAATGAACCTTTGTGTTAGAGGTCTTTGGTTTTGAAGTGTCTTAATCTTATTAATGTCAGATTGGAGTAAATCTTTAAATTCTCTACTGACTACAGAGTCTGACTTAGGAAGCTATGAAATATCTATGCTGGGTCAAATCAAAGCATTTGCCTCCAGTTCATTGCAGTTTTTTTTGGTTTGACAATGCTGTAGCTTTTTCCATATCAAAGGAGGTCGAAAAGAGGAAAGGAACCTGTGTTATGCTGAGTGAGTTTTAAGTACAAAACTCACTGTCAATGGGATTCTCAGGTTGCAGTTAATCGGATATTTTAGATCTGCTCTTAAAGCCCTGCTCTTTTGGCTGTTCAGTACACAGCTGTGTTGGGTCTGAGCTGGAGTTAATTTTCCCCATAGCAGCCTTCCCAGTGCTGTGCTTTGCATGGAGAGCTGGAAAGGTGCTGATAATACACCCGTGTTGTGGCTGCTCCTGAGCAGGACTCGCACAGCACCAAGGCTGGATTTCAACATTCCCCCTGCAGTGGGATGGGGTGGACAAGATCTTGGGAGGGGACATGACTGGAACAGCTGACCCAAACTGACTAAAGGGTCATACCCATACCATATGACATCAGCTGAACTACGCATTTGGAGCCCTGCATCATGAAAAGGGCCAGACATCACCTGCTGATGGGTAGTAGAGATTAAATCTTTGTTTTCTTCTACTTCTGCATGTGGCATTGCTTTGCTTCTTCATTAAACCGCTTTTGTCTTAGCCCAGGAGTTTCATCTTATTTTCTTCCGGTCCAGCTGAGAGGAGGAGGGGGGAAGTGATAGAGCAGCTTGGTGAGCACCTGGTGTCCAGCCAAGGTCAAACCACCACAACAGCCTAAATATTCATTGAATCTCAGCATGGAGAAGGAAGGAGGTAGAAATGTCATGCCCAGATTCAGCTGTGTCACTAAGAGCAAATTCTCTTAGATGCACAGAGGGTTTTCTTTGAAATAGCAGCCACTGTTTATTTGGTGGGGGTTTTAAAGTTGTCCTCTTCTTTTGTTCAGATAATTGATGTAATAACACAGTTACTGCTTATATCAGTAGAATTAATGGATGGTGACTGGGAGTTCAGAAGTTTCATATGCTTATGGCTCTAAATTCTATAATGCCAGTGAGCTGCTTCTTTGAGGTTTTGTGCAAATTGCCATAACTTTTTGCTGACCCATAATGAAAAAGCAAAATCCATTCCGCAATCTGGCTAACTGGGCAGCAGCATGAGTATTAGTACTACTAGTAGTATGACTGAAGGTGTGAATGTGAACAATTGGGACAGAAGACTCATGTATCACAGACTGATACCAAGTTAATGTGGAACAAGATGCAGTCATGTGTGGCTTAAAACATTTTCCCTGAATTGGGCCCATACAAAATGCAATCATTGCACTGCATTACATAATTACCAATTTCAAAATCAATATTAAAAAAGATATCAACTTGTGACAAATTGTAGAAAGAAGTACTTTTCTTGTTTAAAAAGCCCTTTGATTTTTGTAGCATCCAAAAGCTTTAAAGCATCCAAGTAATGTTAGTTAATGTGTTCTCTAGAAAGTTTCTCAATGAACTTGATGACTGCATCTGAAAGTAATGAGAAATTGATTTTAAAATCAGTGCTGCAGCATTGCCAACTCTGGTGCTTAACTCTTATCATAGAATCATCTAGGTTGGGAAAGACCTTTAAGATCATTTTGGCCAACTGTTAACCCTACTCTACCAAGTCCACCACTAAGCCATGTCCCCAAGGACCACATGTATATGGCTTTTAAACACATACAGGGATGGAGACTCAACCACCTCCCTGGGCAGCCTGTTCCAATTCCTGACAATCCTTTCAGTGAAAAAACTTTTCCTAATGTCCAGTTTAAACCTCCCCTGGTGCAGCTTGATGCCATTTCCTCTTGTCCTGTCAGTTGTGATTTGTGAGAAGAGACCAGCACCTACCTCTCTACAACATCCTTTCAGGTAGCTGTAGAGACTGATAAGCTTTCTCTGCAGCCTCCTTTTCTTCAGAGTAAATAGCCCCTTTTCCCTCAGCCACTTCTCATAAGATTTGTTCTCCAGGCCCTTCACCAGATTAGTTGCTCTTGGGACCTGCTCCAGCACTTCGATGTCTTTCTTGTATTGAGGTGCCCAAAAGTGAACACGGCACTTGAGGTGCAGCCTCTCCACTGCCAAATACAGAGGGACAGTCACCTCCCTGGTCCTGCTGGCCACACTTATTTCTAATTCTAGCCAGGATGCAGTTGGCCTTCTTGGCCACCTGGTCACGCTGCTGGCTTGTGTTCAGCTGCTTGTGCATTCCTGTAATAGATGCTGTAACTATTATATTTTAGTTGTTCGGATGAGGCTGCATATAAGTGAAGAGGAAATGGAAGTTCTGTGCAAAGTAATATAAGTAAAGCTATTTGTTGGTATACTTGGTCCACTTTTTTTGTTGCCATGGCTATCCATGTTATTAACATGATTTCTAAATATAATGTTCTTCCCTAGATAGCCCAATTTAAAAATTACTTGAGATAATTTATAATTTTTTTCAGTCCTGTGTTCTCTCAAGTTCTTTACCACCAAAATTTTCTCAGTGTCAGGAATATTTTTCTTTCTTTGATATGCCAGCAAAAGCAGCCAAGAAATAGATAAGTTTTGCTGGTGAGTATACCAGTTGTGGTGGAGAACAAGCAACCTGAATGTGATTTTCCAGTGTAGGGGTAAAATCTCAGCTTTTTGCTGATTCAGTTATGTGTTTGGTTTTTCTGAACAACTTGCTGCAGGTGACTAGAATTTTGCAATTATTTTTCTCAATAATTATTGTTAGTTTTACACTATATACCTTGGTTGCTATTTAACAATCAACATTCAGTTATAATAACCACAAACAGTAAAATAGATTAAAAATGTATACAACTCCCATCTTGGAGAATGCAGTAGAATTTCAAATGCTAACACTTAGGAACTGGAAATAAACTGAGGTTTACTTCACAAGGTTGAGACCTGTGATATATCAGTTATACTTTTTTGTTTGCTTATTTTTGTTCATGTGTTTGGTTTTTTTGGGGTTATATTTTGTCTGGTTTTGTTTGAATCCATTTGGGAAACAAATTGTTTTCATATGTAGATTGTTTTGTAATTTAAGCAGTAAATTGAACTTGCAGTGAACATTTACAAGGAAAACATCAAAAGGAGTTTTGTAACATGTTTTTAAGTCTGTAGGGACAGTCCATTGAATTTTACAGCCAGATATTTCTGTTTATGAATAAAATCACTGCATAGAGCAATATAATGTTTATATGTAATTTTATTTTTAAGTAAAATGTTAGCACCCTTCCAGGCAAACTTTACTAAACTCTTTACTTAGTAAACTTTATTACCCATAACTTTCAAGGTCTTGTATTTAGCATCTTCAAAGAAAGTGAGCATAGGACTAGCTTTCAAACTTTGTATTTCTTACAGTTTCTAAATATACTTGCAGATTTATGAAGATAGAATTACACTGAAGTGTTTCCATAGGTCAAGAAGGGAAAGAAGGTTGTTTGATTTATAACAGTCTATTTACAGCATAAAGCATGGGACTAGAAGTGGAAAGATGGACATTCTTTAATTTTGCTTTATGATGCCAAATGAACTACTCTGCTAGCACTCAGGTTTACATCAGTGATAGGGAGATAATATCATGTCATTAGGAGGATTTGTATTCTCTTGCCTGCTGAAGCTGCTGGGCAGCCCTCAGCTCCCCATGTATTCCCAAACAGGAGCAGCAGAACACTGTAGGGTTTGTGGGGTTTTTTTTTTTTTTTTTGTTTTTTAAAGAAAAAAAAGTTTTCCTTTCTGGTATATAATACCAGAAGTACTGTGGCCAGCAGGGCTAGGGAAATGATTATGCCCCTGTACTTGGAACTGGTGAGGCTGCACCTTGAATACTGGGTTCAGTTTTGGGCCCCTAGCTCCAAGAAGGACATTGAGGCGCTGGAGTGTGTCCAAAGAAGGGCAGCAAAGCTGGGGAAGGGTCTAGAGCACAAGCCTTATGGGGAGCGGATGAGGGAACTGGGGTTGTTTATCCTGGAGAAAAGGAGGCTTGGGAGACACCCTCTTGCTCTCTGCAACTCCCTGAAAGGATGTTGTAGTGAGGTGGGGGTCAGTCTCTTCCCCCAGGTAACAAGTGATAAGAGGAAAAGGCCTCAGGTTGTCTCAGGGGAGGTTTAGGTAGGACATCAGGGAAAAACTTCTTCACTGAAATAAAAGGGTTGTTAAGCATGGGAACAGACTGCCCTGCCCAGGCAGTGGAGTCTTGATCCCTGGACGTATTTAAGAGACATACAGATGAAGTGCTGAGGGACATGGTTTAATGGTGGGCTTGGCAGTGTTAGCCCCCAACACAAGAAGGACGTGGACTTGTTGGTGCAGGTCCAGAGGAGGGCTGCAAAAGTGATCAGAAAACTGGAACACCTCTTCT